>JAVLVB010000091.1:1571027-1592304 GCA_032876305.1 Orestias chungarensis | reverse complement strand
GCCCAAACGCTGCAGTACCAGACACTCAGCTCCTCACCACCGGATCAAAGCAATCAGCTTCCTCCTTGAAAGGTTTAAAACTGCGCCAACATGGTAGACATACATCCAGAAAACCAAACAAATGCGACTCCTCAGCCAACGAGGAAAACACAGCAGCATCGGATTTAGAGCTGCATAATTCAATAAAATCTTCGCCGAAGTATTGATGGTGTAAAGTTCCAGCTTCCATCACTGTGTGAGCTCTAAAATTTCGGGCAAATTCATTTGTGCCCGGGGTCACCAGCTGCTCTGTCCTACTGGCTAAATTGTGCATCAGCATGTGCTAACATATGTTACATAACATATTACAGTTGTTTTATAAAATAGACATTGGACACTGATGCAGATTTGCGAAAGACAAATATATTGATTGTGCAGCAACAGTTCAGAGGTACTTCTTCTGTGATGCAGGCTGAATGCCACACGCTAACTTCGCTAACGCTACGATTGACGTCTAAAAGCCTTTTTAAAAGTGTAGTAAAGCTGCTGAATCTGCGACAACCAAGCAGTAAACCCTTCAGACAACATTAGCCAACGGTTTCGGGCTTATATTAGCTTCACCTTCCAGCGACTGATTTCTGTGGGCCTTGGACTCGCACGCAAGAGGTCAAGAACAAAAACGCAGTGCACTGTAGGTAATGACGCCAGACAACACCATTTAGTTAAGACGGCAGTTTAATGCGGTCAATGACATCATGATAACGTCATCATGAAGCTGAGTAAAACAGAAGCAGGAAAAATAAACACAAGAACATATGAACCATTAGTAACACACACTGATGCTAAATCTGACAGAGACATGATCAAAATGATTGAGAGAGAAATAATGTTCCCCTTATAACATCTAACATTTTGGAATGTGTGACTAAAGACACTTATTACAAAACCACAACGCTAGTTAGTTGGTTGTGGTACAATCCTGCAGCCATGATACGGTCAGTCATAAAACAGTGTTTTACTGTCAGACCCACGCCACCGAGGATGGCTGCTTCAAATGGAATAAAAGCGTCTCCAGTGAGAGTACAGAAACCCCGTCGACTGCACTTGTAGGTTCACGCGCTCTTAAAAGTAAAACGACTTTCCAGCTGCACGCACTGGAGACGAGCGTGCAAAAGCAAGGCCACAAGAAGAGGATGAAGGAGTGCTTCTATGTTTCTGTCAACAGCGCATGTCTATATGTCCACAAATCTGGGTCAAAGTGCAACTGAGCGCAGAGCAAATATTGCCTCAGGCCTGAATACATGGCTCCCTCCCTCCTTCCTGGACTCCAAACAGCATCATTACGTGTCCCTCCACTCACGACCCTGACCTCCTCAGAAGCTATTGTGCGAGCTGGACCAGGGAGGAAGTCCTTACCCTTTCCTTACACACACACACACACACACACACACACACACACACACACACACACACACACACACACACACACACACACACACACACACACACACACACACACACAAGTGTCTCTGACCCACGCCTGTCACCCCACCCTCTGGCTCTGCTATTTTAAGAGTGTGACGTAACACATGTGAGTCACGCCGTCAGTGGCGCGCTGGAACACAAGAACGCGCATTTCTACACGCACACGCGGATGCCGACCACAAACGTAGGATGTCGGGACAGCGGTGATGCGAGGAGGCAGCCGTGGGCGGCCAGGACGGCCACAGCAGCAGCGGCTCTAAACGGCCAGGAGACGAGAGGAAGCGGGCGTGAGTTAACGCAGGGTCAAAGTAAAAACGTGACTGTGTCGAAAAGTTTTCTGAGGGCAAAGCCAAAAAAAACAAAACAAATAAACTGTATGAACATATAGAATTTAGCTGTGACAGTAATTGTATTAACAATGAAGGCCAAAAGGTCACATAGGAGGATAAGGAGCAAACTATATCGTTTTGTATTCACACTTGTTGAGCTTCTTCGCCTTTTTATAAGCAACTTCAGTGAATTTTTGGGGGGAATTTAAAATATTGGCTGAAACTATGGCATAATTGCGATCAGAGAGCATTTCCAGTTTGGATCTGGTGCTTTGTGATCCGTTTGAAAGACCTCATTTGGACCAAGTATTCTGAAATCCTACATAAATTTATCCTTTTCTCAGCTGCAAGGAATTAACAATAAATAAACGTTCATTTAAGTTTCTATGGAGATGCTAAAACGCATAAACTGAGATCAGCTGCTATCTTCTAAAAACGTAATTAAAGTTAAAGACCCTCAAGTAGGAAATGCTGTCCTATTGTTGCCGTTACTATTGCCAGCAGTAGTTTGTGATACTTGTTATTAGTTTTGTACACTAAGAATATTTCCTGTAATAAATATATCTGTCAGGAACAAATCAGCGTTTTCAGTGTCATATTTTTTAAGAAGGTTGGGTTTTACTGAACAGAAAGGATACTGTAGGCTATTTTAATTAGTTTTAAACGATAATAACTTTTAGCATGATAAGGTTCCTATTGTGAAGGCTGGCTTCTTGGGATTCAAATACAATAGTGGCAATTCATCAAGTCAGATGAGCAGGTAAGCTGTTAAGAAGGCAAACCATCATCTTCATTATTTGCAGCTTGATGGATGATAAAAAATAAAAAACAAAGGTTTGATTTTCCTTCTTTCTTCTTTAAAAAAAGTCCAGCTATTAGATGTAGTTTTGTACGTTTAGCTTCAACTAACTAAACTGAATCTATGCTACCATCTTGGTAATCACTAAAACAATGAAAGAAAACATTACTACAACAACTTTTAGGGTTTTATCATTATTATTATTATTATTAATTTTAAGGCAATTGCAAAATGTATCAAAATGAAACGCGAAAAATTTAAAAAGAAAATAAAGGGTCTGTCTTGTTAGCTGCTGATCCCTCATTTCCCACGACGAAATACTCCACATGAAATCTTTAAGCATGGGAAATAGTCTTTCAATGAAATATTAGCTTTGAAAAAAAGCATCTAATTAAATGTATATACGACACAGGTGAGGAAACCGATAAAGTTAGCCTAGATTCTCCCAAGCTCCCAATGTTTTACTCTCATCTCTGAAACAAAGGAGCACTTAATCTTGTTTCTTGGGAGCAGGCTTCCATCCTCCTCTGCATGCCGTGTGCTACACATGAAAGCTGCAGTGGGAGATAACGACCTACACACATCTCGCCTCCTCTAAAGAACCTAAAGAGGGAGTCCGGGAGTAGGAAGGGGAGGAGGGACACAGAGGGGTAGCATGCTAGGTTGCAGTGTCTCACCATGAGAGGAAGAGCAGAGGAAAGAAAATGTTTTCTTATTGACCTTTTTTGCCCCGATGCTTTGCATTATTGTGTTGTGTTGCCTCATTATCCTGTTATCGACCATCTGAAACAACTAACATCAACGGCATGAATACAGAACCTGTTCAACCTGTCTGACGTACATAAACTAAATGGAGATTTGTGTTTACACAAATCTCTACGCAGTCTTATTGTAAAACTAGGGGCCCAGCTTTCGTTTTTAATCCAAATGCTCCTGTGTTGCTGAAGGAAAACCTTGATCCAAAAAACTAAAAGTACAAAAATGCAAAGTCATTTCGGGTTTTCTCCATCAAATAAAAAGACTTATAAAATAACTTCAATTCTTCAGTTCTCTCTCTTTAGTCAAGTGAGGACAACGTTCAGACTAACGAGGTGACAGGAAGCGTACCGTCGCACTTCTGTTTCCAAAAGGGGAAGACTGTTGCCAAAATAAGGTGAACTCTTCACTTTATTAACTGCAGAATAACGGCTCAGAGCCGTGCTTCCTTTGCACAGACCTGCCTCTACTGTATTAATAAAATTGAACTTTTAATATTAGAGTGAATCGCCATTCAAGTTATTGGTGTGTAGTTTCAAAGATGTCTGCATTCAGCTTTGGGAGCCCACAACCGCAGAGCTGTAACCTAGATTATAGTTGTGCTCGCATCCTCTGAAAGCCTTTGATTAATCACAGCAGTGTCCTTGGATGCAGAGACGACGGCGAGACGTTTCTCTGAGGCGCTGTCGTTCCAGGGTGTGGGTCAGCACTGCATCCGCTTTGTGTGTCTGGAAAAAATATGCATGCAAATGTGTTTGTGTCAGCGGATCACCTTCACCGCGAAGCTGCATTTCCCGCTGCGCACAGCCTCCTCGTCCGTCTGCCACTGGTGCGGCCGACTTGACTCCGGCACGTAGATGTCTTTCTTGCGCCGGAAGCTCTGCCGTAGCTTATTCATCGCTGAGCTCCCTGTGAAAGGGTGACAGCGGATGTTAGAAGAATAAACTACGATCTTAAATAATGACCCATCGATGGCTGATGAACCAAACCAGAACCTCTGACACCATGTGATCGAGACCTCGCTACTATGCTTAATTGCTTCTGTGCGGTGTCCCTATCGCATGTAACCACCAGACTAACCCGAATACACGCACCCAAATGTCAAGATCGATAGAAACGCTGACCGTTTTCGTACCAGACCAGTTCTACGTGTCAAGCCGATGCAGATATGTTACAAAATGAAATTATCACTGGTCGATCCCGATGTTGATGCCTAATCTTGGAAGCCAGACACCCAAAAAACACCTTTTTAGTGCCGTCAAACATTTTTAAGGCAAAAAGCATTCAGTACAAATGCAAACGTTTACATGGTCCAGCTACTGTTTGATTAGTTGTCTGTGCTAAATAACGCTACACTACCCCCTCCTCCACAAATTGTCTGGTTTGTGAAAAGAAATCTCCTACATATTGAAGGTTTACAGAAATCTCAAGCATTTTCTATATAGATATAAGTATGCAAAATTATCGTACTACACTAGTACTGGTGCCATTTAGTGTAAAGCAGTGGATGAACCAAGTGGTGAGTGAATCTCAACAAGTAAAAAACAGCTCAGTAAAGAAGAAACAGTGTTTCTTGTTGTAAAGGAGTGATGTAGAGCCCATGCTACTGCAGTGTGGGCTGGAATAACTAATAATGAAAAACAGCGTTTCTGAAATGCATCGGACTCTGTATTGGATCCCTTAGGTTCAGGAAGAACTATATAGCAAGATCAATTAAATGGCTGCTTTAAAGTCAATTTGCTTACCAGCACTAGTACATAGGTGAATAGATGCATGTCCCTACACCAAGCAGAGATGGTTAAACATGAATATGGAAATGATGACTGATCAGTCAACAGCTAAAATTAGTTCATTTATTATATGATCAAATCTAGGACACATGACTGCGCTGTTACAAGTATACACCCAATGATTCAAAGAGGAGCACCAGAAGTCTTTAGGTATTAGCAACACACGTCTGTAAACCCACATCCTGGTTTTTATCTTAACTCACTTTTAGTTTCCCTACACAGTAAAAACAAAACATTAGAAACTATAGTGTGGCCTTCCTTTTTGCTGGGCTTAATCATTAAAGGATTAAATTAACCAAAACTAGCAATGTTTCAAACAAAAAAAAAAAAAGCACATTTAATTAAGGTGACAGTACTGTTATGGGCACTTCTTCTTGGGTTTGAGACGGGATTAAGCTGCACAAGAAAAGCTGAGACCCGATTAAAAGTTACTGATGCAAATCAGAACTGAGAGCTCCATCCATCACAGAGATCCTGGCTCAAATCTCCCAGATGGACTCGAGAACCGGGGAGAAAAAGTCATCTGGCCATGAAATTCCTACTTTAAAACAAGCGAGTACAGCAAACTCCTTGACTAACGACTTCTGGACTGATGAGGATCTGTCAGGATTTACGGTGTGTAATCCAGGAAAGCTGACAAACCCACACAAGCAAGGATGATGGCCAGCATGCCCGGGCCCCCTCCCCGACTCATCACATGCGTGCGGCCCTGCTTAACTGCTATCTGACATACACACTAACCCAGCCCACCTGTTTGCCTAATGAAACCTGTCTTGTAGTGGCCGGGAGCAGACAGTGCGTTCCAGGTTAAGTTCTTCATGGCAGGTCTGCTAGCGGGATACCATAAAGCTTCTCGGGTCCGACCACGCGACAGCGCACCTCAACGCTACAAACCTCTTGTTATAACAGGGAAGGAGAATGACCAGACACTCGAATCCCATGCACAAATCGTGCTGTTAAATTAATTTAAACCAAATTGAATTCATTTTTGACTCAACCCTATTAGCTGCTAGGAGGAATGAGAATGGAGCAGGGGAAAGTGGAAACGTTCAAATACTAGTTATTCTTAGTTCCATGTAATAAACTTGCTGAGTTTGTGAAATCAACAAGTCAACAGAATCTTTTTTAGTGTAAATGTAGCCATTATAGCATCTTGAGTGCGTTGAATTACTACAAAACGAAAATCAATCACGACGTTCCTCAAAGTTCCCTTCTGGAGCCACTTAAGAGACCAAAGAAGGCAGCTAACAGCTAGAGGTGAGATTAAATAATCTTTTTTTTTATGTATATATTCAGAGCACTATTCCATCCATCATCTCAACGTGGAAACGGTATTGTACAAATGTAAACCAAGAGAGACACTGCTAATCTGTTAAACCCATAGGAAAGGCAGAAAAAAGCCTTTATTAGTAGGAATGCAGAGATTTTGTTTCCTCGCTGGAGGAAGTACGAACTTCTGTACGACCCTGAGGGAAGATTCAGAGAAACTTGCCATCAATCTGTTACTATCAACTCCTTTGCTCGGTTCCCGGTTTAGCAACAGACTCAGCTGATGATCTGAAGATCCAATTGGATTTTTTTATTCTTGGCTTCCTATATCGTAAAATAAAACCTGCGTTTTTAAGCTCGTTATTCATTATTTAGGTGTTGATGAACACTTTGTTGTAAACCAACTCTATATTATACCACATTGAACTGTGTGTGTGAAAAGGTGCGACCCGTGATCCCGGGACCGTGTGTCGACCTTCCCGGGACGTTCCTGCTCGGACATTTAGTTGCTCTGGCTGAGTTTTAAATCATTCACCATGGTCCATCATCAATGCTCTTACTTAAGAAAGGAGGTTGTCTAAAATCTGCAATACATGTCCCCACTTATGCTCAACACAGTGCAGTCGTTCTGTCCTTTTTGCAGACACATACCCTCAGTTGCACCCCAATTTTAAACATTCTCCATAACACATCTTGTATTTGATTAAGTATTTAGGAAAGACTGAAGCTAAGCCCTGTTAGGAGGCAAAGCAAACCATGACTACTGACAGAAGGACAAACCCAACTATAATGGTTTTTATTTAAACCAGAAAATGCTACACAGCGTGCTAGTTTCCTCATTTGGATAATTTAGTTGCCAAGAATCACAGGAACACATAGGAGCATCGTTGGTCGAGCGCAAAATTACTTTATTTCTCATATGCCTTACAAATCTTCTTTCCCTAAGTAGCCTTTTCAAGATCCAAAAGTTCAAACATTTTAGCCTTTTTAAATACAAAATTGGTCTCTAGTAAAACAATTCCTATAAAACATCTACAGCCAGAGCCAAATCCACAAAAGTATGTATCCCCTTTATTTATATATATATATATATATATATTAATGCTGAACAGCATTAATCTGCCCTACTAAAGGCTTGCTCTTGGTCAACCAGTTTGAGGATGTGGCTTATTAGATGATATAGGTTATAAACAAACAGGAAATGAAAACGTCCGAGCAAAGGGGAACTACAATAGGTGATGGAGCGTCAATAGGGAAAGCCGCAGGACGAGTCACAAAAGGGGATTGTTTTGTCTTGAACTGTCCTCTTTCCCTCAGTCTCACACTCCATCCCACTACCAGCCTCTCCCTCCCTCCTTCATCCCTGGGATCCTTCTGCAGGGATTAATCAGTTTTCCATTCCTGGAGAGATTATTTAAATACCATTACATCTGCAGCCCCCCTCCCCTCCCGCCTCCTTCCATCCACATCACAGAGGAAAGACGGTCGACAAAAGTCTTGCAACCATCTTTTGGTATTTTTACATTTTTAAATTTTGTAGCTTTTAAAGAGACCACACTTAGAGAAACCTTATATTTTATTAAACATGCTGTATTTCGTAGGAATACGACGTGAGCAAAAAAAAAAAAAAAAAAAAAGGTTCTTATGTAATTTTTCCCATTAGTGGTAACAGCAGAGAAGCCAAAGTTTCTCACAGCACCAAACTATGACGACTCCAGCAGAGTACAGACCTTTTACCGCCCTATGTGACTCTTACCCCCCCCCCTCTGTAATCAGTCTATTTCCAAAACTCTTTCACCCCTTCGTTTTTTGGCTTCTTGAAGTTTCAAAATGCATCTTCTTGCTTTAAATGACTCTCTGGCAGGAAGAAAGAAATCGAAGGAATGCCAGACATTTCTATACAGTAGATAAAATGGGAAACAAATAAAAAAATAAAACCTCTGTCGCTCCAAATGATTGATAACCGATTTCTTCTTTCTTCTCTTTCTAACTTGTGCGTTTTTTTACTATATGTGACTTTTAACATTTTGTATTTTCAACATGCATCAGCACGGAAAATGCAACCACTGTAACAGGACACAACTCGTGCTGTCCTGTTACATGAATATGCAATTGTGATGTGGCGAAATCTGCAAAAGACACTGTACATATACTTTGCCTTTAGAAAGTTCCAACAATATTGCAAATATATTGAACAACAAACCCGAATAAAAAGACAAAAAACATTACAAAAATGGAGCAGGGAAGCTTATGAAGATTGGAGAATCCCCCAGCTGGTTAAAATGATGGCAGAACAAAAAGGGAGTTGGTATTCAGTTGGAAAAGGGAATAAAAGGAAAATATTAATTTCTAAAAGTGACACGTTTAAACTGCTTTTCTGAGACAGAAACAGATTGCACAGCATGTGGTAATTGACCAACCTCGCTGTAACCTGTGAAAGCCGTTCCTATGTCGTTGCACTTGAGTCTATGTTCTGCTTGTGGTTGCTAGTTTTTGCAATCCCACATTACTTCTCAGAAATGCCTTTTTTTTCTTTTCTTTTTTGTTTTTCTTGAAGCACCAGATAAGAAATTATAACCAGTATTCCAGCTGTTCATAATTCCATCTGTCTGAATCTTTGTAATCTGCTGTTATTACCTAAATAAGGAATCATTTCTTTTATTTGTGCTTCACTGATTTTCCTGACATTTTGCTCTGGCTTCTCACTGCTTTTGACCAATCAAGTACCTAAGTGTATTTGCTCTCTGCTCCAACACACTCCACTTCCACTTCCACGTGGCTCACTCTCTCTGACCTCAGTCCTTGTAACTCCCCTATTTACAATCACAGATCCTCAAAACCCTGTGAATTTTTTCCCCATTTCTCGAAAACACCGCCTTAAATCTGATCACGTCTTCTGAAGATTTTCTGTTTATAGACCAAAATAAAGTAGGGGGAATACTGTATGACTTCAAATGTACGTGTTCCATGTAATGTGGACGACCAAAGGGTAACGATCTAGTCAGATGAGGCCACAATTATGCGGCTCATTTTATGTGAAAGACAATTCAAAAGCCTTTACATATAGATTTGAGATAACATACCTGTTGTTTCTGGTTAGGTAACGGGAAGAAACACATTTCAGTTAGTATGGAAATAGTTTTTGTGGCTCAAATCGCCTCTGATCACTTTAAATGGTGTCTGCTTTTTTAATTTGAACCCTTTAAAAATCCACAGAGTTGTGCAGAGATTTAGCTTCATTGCAATTCTTGGTTGATAAAGGTCTAATATTAGTAAATATGTTAAAGTTTTCAAATATGGAGATAGTCTGTTCCATATTTGAGCTGTTATCTCTTTTTGTTTGAAAGATAACGACAGGATGCAACATATCTTGTAATCTTTGCACCAGAATAAGTGGCTTTGTGTGCTTTTGTATTCTATTCTGCACTGTATCGTAGTTACATCTTCTTAAGAGCTCATGGTATATATGTACATATATGTGTGTGTGTGTGTGTGTTACATTACAGGTTCAGCTTGTTAGTTTCACATCCTTAGGTCACCTTAAAATCCTCTTACGAATGGTTTAATCTAGCATAAGTGTTTTTATTTCCCAGTTCTTTGTTAATGATGATGATTAGCAGGGCTCACTCTAGGAAAATGCTGACTCTCGGTAGGGCCTTGTATGAACGGTTCATTATTAAAGGTTTGAATCGAATTGTGTTTTGCTCCTTGCTGTGTGTCAGAAACATTTGGCTCGGATCAAATGAGCAAACGTGGATCTTTTAACGGATCACTGCTCCCTTTCTGCTTTTAACCCTTTGAAACCTCTTTCATACAAACAGTCGGAGTGTCAGGTTGGGTTAATAGTTGCAGTCAATTGCACAACAGGAATCACATCTCTGTGCTCTCTCCAGACGCAAAATCCTGTCAGAGGGACACAAGCTGTATCCATAAGCATGTGGAGGTCTAGTTTCTTATTTGCATTTACTCTGTCAAGCTCCAGCATTCTTTATAGATCCATACGCTGCAATAATGTCCTTCCCACGCACACATAATAAAACAGCTTATGTTTTACCTGTTATCTCTTTTTCAGACCTGATAATCGACTGTGTGTGTGGGGTGGGGGGTGGGTGGGGGGGGGTTAGAAGCTTACAGTAAGTGCTGGTAAACCAGGAAGATAAGTTATTTCAGTAGCTAGTTTAGTAAACTAGCTTGGTAAACTAGCAAATAGAGGAAGGTGATGTTGTGTGTTCAGACCATAGTGATACGCCGGTCTCCTGTCACGATAACAAATTTTGCTGAGCGAAAATTGTCTCAGAAATTATTGCGATAAACGGTAATATTGTTGGAGACCATTTTAAATGTATATAATAATAATGACATAATATTGCAACTATGTCCTGTCAAAGATCAATAAACTTTATTTTCAAATGAACACTTAAATCTGAAACTGGTAAATAAAATAAACAAAACCACCAAAAACATGAATAAATGGACTCTTAGTGTCTGTTAACAAAAAATGCACTTGAATTAAAACTAAACAATAAAAACTACATTCAACCAAAAAAGGGATGTTTGCCAATCGCCGTGTGTGATATGTTTGTTTTCCCGGGGATTTTGTACTGGATTTTGTCTGTCAAACGTTTGCAACACTTTCCGAAATGACGGCTTTTCAATATTACAGGGCAGCATTTCTGTAGCAATTAGGCGAACTACACGGTCTGTGAGCGAACACCACTTTACGCTGTCCTTTTGTATGTTTCCTGTCCATTAATTGCTTCACTGATAGTGGACTGTCGGGAAATTGAAGACGGCTTACATTTTTTGCCCAGCTGAGAAAACTGAATTGGATGGTTGCTCTTTAGGTGCATGTAAAAGTTAGTGGTATTGTTTATTTTATTTTATTGTAGATAAAATGAATGTCTCATTGAGTCTTGTGTATAGTTAATAATATTATTAGAAAGTATATTATGAGAAAGCAAGTTTAATTGTAATTAGCTTAAATCAGTACCTGTGTGTCAGAGCATCACTATCATCACAGAGTCTTAATCCACACCAACCGGATCGTTGAACCTCTGCTCCTCACTGATCCTTCTCCTAATCATTCACCTGCTTATTAGATCACTCCAAAGCTTTATTCTGACAAACACGCCATTTTTGTTGAGCCAAGACACGATGCAGATGGATCTGTTTTCCTCCGGTCCGTCACTGGCACCGCAGTGAGCCCGAACCCAATATGACCCAAATAAAGGGGTTTAATGGAGAGCATGGAGTGATATTTATCCCCCTCGCGTGTCTGCTTGTTTTCAACCCGTCTGCAGGCAACAGCATCCGTATCTGCACAGCCGGCTTCCATTACGCACAATAGAAGTTGGTTGTCGGTGTGATTCTAGGAGCTTTGTTTTCCTGGCTCAACGGTTCCTTCATTCTGTCACATTGCAAATGTAATATATCAACACCAAGATGCACATGTGGTAAAGGCGGAAGGAATAAGGAAAAATAGAACGTATATTTCTTTTAAATTACAAATTATTTTAAAAAGCAAATTTTAAAAACTACATTCATGTTTAGTCCTAGAGTCAGCTTTACTGTCCTCGCAGAAGACAAGCTAATAACATCAAAATTCTCTCTGTTTCTATGATATTCTTTTTTGTCTAACGGCTTCCTACATAAAAGGTGTATTAGTGGAGTGCACTGATAAAACCTTGTTTTAATTTCTTGGTTGGTCTCCAGACGTGAACCCCATAGAAAAACCTACGGAGGAAGCTAAAACCTAACATAAAATAACCGAGAGAGCCTCCCTGCCATGATGTAGGGAAACCTGGTAAAAGATTACAAGGGAACGTCTGACCTCTGGAAATGTAAAAGTTTTTGGTGCCAAATATTAAGTTCTATTTTTCTTATTTTATAAAACACCCATTAAAACAAAATATTGAAAATATGTGATTTTCGGATTTGTTGTCAGATTCTGTGTCTCACAATTAAGGTGTGTTTACAAAGAAAATTACACACCTCTCCCTTTTAAGTGGGGGAACAATCTGAAGCTCTTCTGCTTTGAAGAATTATTTTTCCTCCCAGTAAAATTACCTGTAGGAAAATGCTTGATTACAAAATGACAGCCTTTAACGCAGACTGTGAGGAAATAGCTGCGAGTCGTCAATAGCTGATGTGCGAGCACGGGCTCAGCAAACCGTTCTCTCCTTCGATGATCAGCACACTTTTCACCACCAGAATCACTTTGTCAGGGGGAGCAAAGGGGCAGCGGAGGAAACAACTGCTTCTCTGAACTAAAGATAAAACAGGTGATGTAACGATTTTAGGATTTTTTTGTAATTAAATCCAGGTATGGGTTGGTTATACCGAGATCTAAAAATAACTTTCTAATAAAACTGCAGTAACTTTCTATTATAGTGTATATTTACTTCAGAAAAACACAGAAAACCATGTAAAAACTGAAGTAGGTCCAATAATCTAATCATTTTATTATTAGATTATTATTTATTTTAATAATATCTGTTAAGCAGCTGAAGCCAGATAATTGAAGGCGGTTTAATTAAATCCCTATCGAACGAAGAATGGCATCAACAAAAAAATCCAATATGCAGTTTATTCATTTAGACAGATTTTATTCTTTAGTCTTAGTTAAAGCTTACGTAAAAAAACAAATATATAAATACATATATACATATATATACATATATATATATATATATATATATATATATATATATGGTAGAACATCTAATCTGTGAACCAGGACATGGCAGATCTCAAACTGAATACAAGAGAGGAGATAAAGGGGCCATGATGGGGATGTGTGGAATGCTACAGAGGAAGGAAACGGTAGGAATAGAAGCGCTGGCCACTGTTTGACCCGCTGACAAGCTCTTTGTCTGTCAACAAAATAAAACAAATGGGCTGTACATACTGCTATTCCTTCTGTACCGTGTCCGTCTGAGCGAGGTCGCTGATGGTGTTCGGGACGAAGAGCAGCGCGACCAGCCAGCGGAACATTCAAGGCTTGAATTAGAGTAACAGCTGAAACAGCCTTTAAACATCCAGTAAATCCCTGGCAGTGCAGCAGCTGCAGATTATTCACTGAGCAAATCAATCAGAACCAAAGTTTTCCGACAGAGAAAGTCAAGACGTCACCCTCAAGATTTATATTTTATCTTGTTTTCACACCCAAAGATCCATTCTGAGATTGGTTTTCTAATAGTGCTCCGAGCATCAGGCTTCATCCATTACTGGAAGCTGCTGCAGGAAATACAAAGTACTTCCTGAGTTTCCCTGTTGTGTTGACAGAGTCAACCAACAAAAGAAGCTCTTTTAATAAATTGAGAAAGATAGTAGAAGCATTGATCTGATTTTTTTTTTTTTTTTTACTTTGATTATTAGTTTTGTCTCAGTTGTGACCTACCAATTTTTATCCCCCCCCCCCCACACACACACATATAACAAAAGCCCCCACATACGCAGGCATATTTCACATAATCGATGCTCCCACATACTCCTGTCAGACATCCACTGCACAAGTTTGTACAAATATGTATTTTCTCGACTCCATACTTGGGTGTCAGGTACTCGGGGACAAGTGGGTCAAATTCTGAAGTGTCCAACCAAAGAGATCAGAATTGACTTGTAGGACAAATCAATGAGGAAATAAAAGCAAAAAATGCCCACATATGGCAGTTCTCGCAAACAGATTGCAGGCCCAATCGTCTCAGAGGAAAGGTTGTGACCCGAGACGTTTAAATAAAATAATCTAGTCAAATTGGCAGGGATGGAAAACAGGGAGAAACGTCCCACGTGGTTCAAAACAGCCGATGTAAGCGGATGTGGCTCGTAAAGAGGCGGAGGCTTTCGCAGAGCCAGAACTTTGGTCAAAGTCACACAGGTGTAAACATTCACTTACAAGCCTTCAAACAAGCTGTGATCCTTGTCATGGTCAAACACAGTTAGCAATTTAACACAAACGTAATTATTTTGTAGCTTATATTGTTTTTCTTTATTCCAAATTTTCCTTTATGTGCCCGTATATGCAACCTCTGTTTATTTCCATGTCCCAAAACATTTTATTGATGTCGTTATGGTTTGTTTAGGCCCCAAAACTATTTAAAACATTGGTCAAAGTGAAGATAAAACATTATTAGATCATAAAGGCGACAATGTGTTAAATGTATTCTGTAGTGTTCATTAAACACTAAGCAGGGCGACATTTAAGAAAAACCACAAAGAAACAGAAATGACTCAGAAATGACCTCCTGAGCCAAAGCCAGGGCACCAACGGCACCCAGAGGCAACTGGTCACCCTTCTGTGCGGTGGTGAAACTTACACGTGTAATTGCTGCAGCTGTGACTTTTACAGGAGCTAATAAAATGTTCTTTTATGTGGTGCTTTTCACCAGGCACTTGCTAGGAGCATGTAAACAGATTAGAACTTATTCTGCTACAATAATTTACATCGCATTTGCAAAGCAGGCGAAGGAAAGATCAGCCCAACATAATTTCTTATTAATCAAGATAAACATCATTTGCATTCTGTATTCCCCCCCCCCCCAGCTGGACGGTGTCAGTCTGCAGATATGTGGTCTTCAAACCATGATAAAAGCACATGGTCAATGCTTTATAGGTCATAATATGGACAAGCCATTGGTTTTTTGCGTTTTCACCTACTGTTATCCTAATATTGGAATAACATTCACCAAAGCTCACGCACAGTTAAGTGAACCAAGTAACAAGACGAGGTCAAAAAAAGATCATAGTTGAAAGCATTAGATAGAGAAATTTCAAAACTAAAGAGCAGGGAAACACTTATTTTCACCCTTGAGCCTTTTAAAATGTAATTACGTTATAATGGAAAACCGCCACACTTGTCTCAAGTTCTATGTAATCTATACGTCTATGTTAGCAAAGCAGGTCAAAAATAGGCAAAAATGTAAAAAATAAATAAATAAATCAGATTTGGGTGTATTTGTTCAGCTGCATGATCGTAACCTTACATGTATTTTAGCTCCGTCCACCAGTTTCAGGCTAATGTGCAAAGTTAAATTTTTTTGGCCCCCCCGTTTTCACCGGAAAGTTAAGCAACAAGTTAAAAGATTACGATATTGTCCTGGCCTGTAACGCTGCTCGAAACAACGGCTCAACATGGTCAAAAACCGTCAGATGTGCTCATTGATCTCCACAACGGCGTTTGCTCTCTAATCCTCAAGCGATGCACAAAACATCAAACTGCAATCAGCGCCGCAAAGTCAGTGTGTGGACAATGGAAACGTCAGAGACTATTTGGAAATGGTGCTACAAGTTCTGTGTTTACCTGATCACTGGAAGCTAACAATATGTCTCCTTTTCCTTGCATTTCACAATTAGAATGGTCTATAGCATAAAAACCTCCATAAAATATGTCAGTGATTGCAATTTTAATGTTAAAGACTTTCACTGACAAGTGAAAAACAAAAATAGTGTGTACTGACAGCTTTTTGTCCAGCCAGCACTAAATATAAATGGCAACATCATGCCACGGGTTGGTGGCACTCACCTCCAGTTTGTCTTTTTCTATGTGTGTGTGTGTGTTTGTGTGCGTTTCAGTGGCAGATTTAGTCTCGCAGCGTGAGTGACGAGAGGATGGAGGGGAACAGGAACTTCCTGCTGAGCGAACAGACATGCAGTCGCCCTTTTGGCTGTGCTTCAAGCGTCCGCGTCACAATCATGACCAAATACCTTTCTGTTCTTGTCAACAACGGGTTCACGATTAAACTTGGATAATGCAAAGCTATGAGAAAATAAAATAAAATAAAAATAAAATAAAAAAAACACTAAGCTTTTATCAAGGTTAAAAATCGACTAAGATTCTGTCGACGTCAGGAACTGAACTGGTTTGAATTTAAATTCTGCTGTGCTGGACAAAATATTCTTTGCACATACCTGAGTCTGGATCTTCGTGTTCAGGCTGAGCTATTTTGTTAAGAAACAGATTGCTGCTGAAGACTAAGACAAACAGTAGACTAAGCTAAACTATAAAGCCATTTACCCAGCAGGTTTCTGTAAGGCTAAAGAAAATGTAAAGCAAAAGGGAGACTTGACAGCTAATCTATGTGCCATGTTCCTCGGGAAGGTTAACCTACTTGCTGAAGAAAGTGCGTTATAGGCGCATTTTGTTTACAAAAAACAAGAGAATAAATTCACAATATATTGTGCAGCCTCTGTATTTGCAGGCTCAAGTAAACCTACACAACTAGAGTAATGAAAGCTAGGGCTGTTTTTGATATCACTATTTATTTTCAAGTTTTTAAAACACACTTAGGGCATTGAAACTTTCATAATTTTTACGAATTTCAGTCGTTATTAAAAATCGATGCAAGTTTCTTTTCGGGTCCAAATTCAAGACGATGTTAGGGACGCTCACACAGACATCAAGAGCCAAACTAGTAAAGCTAAAGGAGAAAAAGTACAAAGTCCTGACTAAAAAAACCTAAACAGCACATGACTGAGGTGTACAGGTTGAATAAATTGCCAAGTCACATGGCTGTTGGGCTCCATTCCAAGGCTACAGGGCTAAAACCTAAAACATTTTACTGTTGTGAAACGTAATACGTGCTTTTATAAACCGAATACCAACAGGTTTCTTTTTTCAGTAGAGAAAAAAAAAAAAGGATTAATTACGGTGGTAAGCATCATCCCTCTCTGTACAAACACAGTACGAGCAGCCAGGCGAGCAGGTGGTTCAGATGAACGGGCAGATAGGCAATGACTGCGGAGCATCGGAGAATGGAAAAATACCAGGGCCCCGCAATCAGCTGGACACCTTTGATCGGTCGGGGCCTCGGCCCCAATTACCGTGGGATAATCTGCAGCCTTCTGAGGCCTGACGAGCTGCAGGCGCTGGGGGACACAACGGGTGGGTAACCACCAGGGAAAGCGCCTGGTCGACACGGCTCTCAGAGCCAAAAGTCCTCGGTGGGCCCGTCTGAAATGCTGCGTAACGGCGGGCCAAACTGACAAGCCATTGTCCCCTTGCTGCAGACTCAGCGCGACGACGGCCCTCTCCGGAGCCAGGCGTCCCACTCAGCAGGAATGGAGCGAGGCTGTGCAAGCAAGCGCCTGACCAAGCTACTCTACGCGTCTTCGGTTGCTGTACGCACATAATCCTTGTGACAACACGTGTGCAACGCAAGATTACCACGAACGTGTGTGAAGCAGGCGGACAAGCTGTTCAGACATGTCATGAAGAATAAACAAAGGTTTTCTTATATTCTCTTTAATATCTGCTGGAAGAAAAAAAAAGCCTCACAAAAAATATTATGGATTCAATTCACGTTTTTATTTCAAATCCAAATGGAAGCTAAGAAAACATGCGCCCCTCCCTCGCTCTCATGCTGGCATCTGTCCGAATGTAAGGGAGCAGCAGTGATTCGTAAACAGAAACGCCCCTCTTACTCGAGGCAGAAAACGATATTTAGCTCATTAATAATTGACTCTATCTGGCATAGGCAAACTTTTATTATTGATCGGGAAAAGCTTCAGTGCTGCTGCTTGTCGTTGTCCCTCCCTCCACCGTAATACCTCATCCCACCACCAAAAATGTGGGGTTGTAACGAGAAAAATAAGTCAAACAAAACCCTCGAACTTGATATTCACATCGCTGACTCTTTTGCCTACCCATGATCCAATTATCTAACAGATAAAACAGCAGCCAAAGGAATACGGACCAGGCTCATATCGGTTACACAACAAGCTCCGGTAAAGGTCGGCCCACAGGAGCAAGAAGGAGCTTCCTTGTAAACCACAAGTGGGCTAAAAAGATTCATTTATTGTTTAAAGGCAGAGGAGTCTTAAAGAGATAAAAAAAAATAAAATACAGGAGAAAACAAATGCTTTATAAAACAAAACAATGTGAGGAAACGCTGAAACTGATGCGACACCTGGGTGACTTATTAAGAAAAAACGAATAAAAACTTATAAACTTTTCATCTGTATTCACCTCAGTTCTTTGATACATTAAAAGTGGGAAAACAGCTGTTTACTTTCAGCTTAAGTGGAGGCAGAAGTGGATAAAGAGTGTCGGAGCTGTGTTAATGTAGATGTTGAAGATTAATTGCCGCCATTTTCTCTTTTAATTGTTCTGGATTCAGCTCCATAGATCTTCCCAGACTTAGTGGGCGTCCATTTGACCAAACAACGTTCGATATATCTCCTCTCTGCAATACTGGGACATTTCACTCAACCCATCCAATAAACTGATAAAAATTGCTAATTTATTACACAGTGAAATGAATTAATGCGTTTTCAACTGCATCGCAAATCAAATAAGCAGCTGACTCTGACCTAAACCTACTGATGTCTAATTTGCTTCTCCCATTCCCCCGCCACTTTAAACCGTCTAGGATCCTCTGACATGGAAACTGGTGCCAAGGTTATCGTGACTTTTGTCTAGCATGATGCGGCAGATGCCCTCAGGATAATGCACGGCACACATAGCTGAACAGGAAGTAGCCTTAGGGCGGACGGCGCGTGCCGGGAATGGGTACGGCTGCCACCGATGTTCTCCGACATCAAGCCACCTCACTAGTGCCAACTCTGCTAGTAAAAACTGAGGAATCCTAAACAGTACATCTACATTTTTATGTAATATGTTCATATAATTTTGACTACTCATGCTTCCTGATCACACACACAAGTCAGTATCTCAGAAAATGTTACATAAGACCAGAAAAGCCTCTTTTTTTGTCCAACCAGTGATACCTAATCCTGTAAATCAGGTATTTTTGCCAGTGAGAGGGTTGTTCAAATCCTGCTGAAGGTGAAATCACTGACTGTTTACACTCAGTTTCAGTAGCAACAGCCTTGTGTGGCCCATCTGCTAGTTTTTCCAAGACCACATACTGAAATTCACTTAAATTTCTACATCGATATGGAAACTAATTGATGCTGCACAACACGCTTACAAATTTGTGGCAATTGCATCCACTAATATTGCTATTTGTTTGCAAAGAACTAGAATTCAAGTGTAAATCAT
Organism: Orestias chungarensis; assembly: GCA_032876305.1. Classification (NCBI taxonomy): domain Eukaryota; kingdom Metazoa; phylum Chordata; class Actinopteri; order Cyprinodontiformes; family Cyprinodontidae; genus Orestias; species Orestias chungarensis. The sequence goes on along the minus strand of JAVLVB010000091.1, from coordinate 1,572,900 downwards.
AAACTTATTTTTTCTATGCTAATACATGTTTAGACTGCAGGATGGAGACTCTCTACAGGGGAACACCTGAAAGAAACTTAAGGCTTTAAGACACTAAAAGTTAAACACAGTGTTGGAAGCCCAGCTGAAACATAAAAGAGGAAACTGAGGTTTAACTGCTACTTATCTTAATCTTAGTTTTCACCAATACTATATTTTAAATATTTTTTTTACATGCAGGCCTAATAGAAATATACTATTTTTGTGTTAATTGGCTTTTAAGTGTATAAATATGTCAAAAGTTCAAAATTTGCTTATTCCCCAGCCAAGTGGGGAATAATACTTTATTTATCCCAAAGGGAAATTTAATTAAATATATTTATGTCAAAGACTGTCGTACAGAAACTGTGAAGAGGCAGAAAAATTATACATCTTTATTCTTAAAAAAAAAGAGACTGAAAAGTGCGGCGTGCACTTGTATTCAGCCATTTTTTTAAATTATGCCTTAAAAACCAGTTGCAACCAGTTGCCTTCTGCAGTCATCTAACCAGAGGTGGTCAGTAACTAGGGTTGCATGTTCTATACATCTCAACCATTTTTGAGAAATGTCATCGGTCCCCAAGGTGAGCATCTGCTGCAGTGAGACTCTGTCCAACCAGCTAAATAGTAAATCAGCGTGTCAAATGCAAGTTCATAAGACTAAGGAATATATTAGCCAACAATTATTGCTATTGCTACATTCACTGAAATGAGTAACATTTCAGGGGGAAAAAATTATTAATACGTAGTTTTACTCCTCCATAACTATTTTAAAAATCTATTTCAGTATTATAAATGATATTATGAATACTCAACCCACTATGAGTTACCCCACTGATGAAGAACAAATAGGTTAACCCCAAAATTACATGGGACACAGACGGATGCCTACAGTTTGTGTTAAAGTGAATCCTCGTGTTTGAGCACAAACTTTGTTGATCTAATGTTGTTTTCCCATCTGCTGAGCCTGTTGGACTGTTTGCAGTAGAGAATGGTAGACATGGTACACTGTTAATGGAAGTGATTCACCCTATTCTAACTCACATGTACACGACACGTGTAGCTTTCCTTAAATAAAAATATGTCAGTCTCTTTCTTGAGTACGATTTGAGCAACTCTCCATCTAACTAGTGAATAAAGTCTGGCTGTTTTGACTTACAGCTGTAGAACTGAGGTTTAGCATTGCAAAACTCAATTCATTTAAATATGTTAAGAACAGCAGTGATTTTAAGCATTAAAAACTTTGTAGTTATGTGTCTTTGTCCTAGCACACTAGTTTTACCCTCTCCTTCTGTCTCTGTTGTGTACACAGATGTCCGTGTGTGGCGACCGGCACCTGAGCCACAGGTTTTAAATATCTACAGTCCCGACTACGACTGGAAGGCTGGTATAAAGTTTCCACCCTAGCCCATCTAACCACCGGTCATTTCGTCCCGCGTCGGCCATAATTAAAGCGGAGATCAGAGAGCTGAATAAGGCACGAGCTGTTCCAGCCCGAGCAGCTCAGGTATCACATTATATAGGAGCCTTCAAAGACAAAAGGGGTCCCTGAGCCTTACAGCGTACCAAGGGAGGAGTCTTACACACACACAAACCTGAAAAGTCTCTCTTTGCATACAGTAATACCGCCGCATGCTCTACATAATACCTTTGGTGCCAATTAAAAGCTGAAATTATGATCCCAAACAGCACAATCAAAGAAGGGGAGCAAAACAACCGGAGAAATGGAGTGGTAATAAATCTGATTAACACGAAAATGATTGCGGAGAGAGTTAGTGCTTGTGCAAGATATCGAGACAAAAAGAGCGGAGTCACTGTGAAAGTTATTTAACAGGAATGAGGGGGGGGGGGGGGG
>JAVLVB010000091.1:1546477-1570927 GCA_032876305.1 Orestias chungarensis | reverse complement strand
TAACCAGTCCTGATGGTGGCAATCATCCAAGGTAACCGGGTGCCGTGATTGTTTTCTTTCTGTTTATTTAGATCCGTTTGCAGTTCAAGAAAAGAACGTATTTGCTTGTGAAGAACGATCGGAGACAACGGCCCTCATCAGCAAGCGCATTAAAGCTGGGCCTATTTTCAGCGACTTCTTTTGAAACGGGGTCAGCAGCCCATTTAAGGCGGTGGCTCTAAAGTTTTTTTCTGCTTTTGATGTTAAAATAAAAGGAAAATAAATAAATAAAGTCAGTTCAGAACCTAACGGCGCCCTGCAAACTTCCACATCTTTACAGATTTAATGTCATACATCCACAGAAAATAATGCATAGCTGTGCAAATGCATTCATCCACTCAACTTTACATACTGTGGGCATTATCATATAGTTTACACCCACTGTTTGTTTCATTAAAGTATTGATAAATTCAATACATGTGTCTGAATTTTTTGTAGGGTTTAATAATAGAAATTGAACTTTCTCTTGTAACTGTTTAATTTACAGATGCCTAATATATCTAAGCTACAACGTCCATAAGTCTTGTACAGAGTTTTGGACAACGGGATTACGGAGATCAACCTCTTCCTGCATTTCTGGAATAAACTCGTAAAGACAAGTCACGTATGAATATTCATGAATCACGGGTGATGACAACAACATCCCACGTGGTAGTGAGTTTTCTTTTAGAGTGGGCACCACCAGTGGGGGGCAGGAGGCGTGTTCTACTTCCTCCTGTTTACGCGTTGAAACCTGTGGCTGGCTTGTCTCACGAAACCACGCTTGATCACAACACACTGCTCTTGACCCGCGAAGCTGGCTCGTCTCTTTAAAAGTCAGCTGACGCAGGAGTAAGGGAGCCGGGCTGACCTCAGCTCCCCTCTCCACTGAACACATGGAGACGTGGAAAAGGCATTTAATCCCGGGTGGAAGGGTTTTTGGTAAACAGGGCTAAGGGAGAGGAACATTTGAGTCGTGTTGGTCTTTCATAACGAAATTCTAATAAAAGACAGAAAAAAGACAAGAAAATGTAAATATGCTTGAGCTAAATTAGGGCTGCACCGATATGAGAATGTTGTTCGATACCGATACACAATATTAACATTGAAAGTGTGGGGAATAATTGACATTATAGATATTTCGCTATCTTGTCGAGACCTTGAACAGAAATGGCCCAGCTGCTGACATTGCTTCTCTGCTTCAGTTCAACATACCACAAACCTGGCAACCATAACATCACCACCAGTACAGATGCACAGATAACTGGGCCGGCCGATCTATCAACCCCGATTTCTTTCATTTTGGGTGACTGCCGATCGGCCGATATGTACATGTGAAACTGATCTTATCTGCCTCTGCAAAGGTCTGACAATCGCCCACTGGAGGAGGGATGACTGATGGACCTGCCCACCAGGACATGTCTGCAGATTTAGCCAATTTAGTGACTTTGTCACGGTGTCTGTTATTAAAAAAACAAACATTGATATGGGTTATGATTGCCAATCAGCCATTAGTCTGCTATCGGTGCACCATCAGCTAACACAAACAGCAACTAGATGGAAAATAAATACTGGCGTAGTTTTACCCAAAGACCTGGTAACAGTTTGTTAGAAAATTACTAACATGTCTGGCTCCGATGTTACTGCCGATATTTTGTGACTCACTTTTTAGAGACAATATAAATAAAAAAGGCTCTTACTAAAGTTGTGTTTATATTTTTCCCCCAGAAGCCAAAATTGAAGAAAATAATAAGTCCTATAATCGGGATATGAGCAGAATACAGACAGATATCGGATATCCACCCTGAAGCAGGCTTGCAGGTGAAGAAAATAAAGCACCTTTCTGGTGTCATTCTTATGATAACTTAGTTAAAGCTAAGCTGCCACCGACAGCGATTTCAACACATGCGAGCAGAGGCTCGAACAACCTGCCAGCTACCATAAAACGCTTCCAGTGACGGCTTCCGACTGGGCCGTCATCGCGCAGCAGGTTTATCTACCTGGATTGCAACACTTCCCACACCTCACATGCATGTCTCACTGTCAACCACAATGAGCTTCTGCTTTGAGGAATGAAGGAAAATGATCGGTTTCTCCCACAGAATGAATCAAAAGCTGCGGATAGAGGCGTCTCCTCCCTCAAACAGCTGACATACTTAGACGCTGGGTTTTAGTGGCAGACGGCCAACCTTGACTCCCTCATTCTTTGAGATGAGCTAAGCCATGAGCTACTTTAGAGATGTTCGAAAACTGCAAGCACTCTAACTAAGAACGTCAGCAGCCATAAACTGGTTAAAATTGAGCTGGTTAAATTACCTTGTTAGGCATTTGGCTTTGGTTGGTTATTCTAAAACATCCATATATCCCATTTGCCGTGTAATGTTTCACTGCTGTTCTTAGTAGGAGAGCATCATTTAAACCTGGGATCTGATAAACAGTTAAAACTTAATAATACAGCTAAATAAATTTCCTATTAGGTTTTTCATACATCCAACTTGTTGAACTCTAATTCCACGGTTCACGCCTTGGCAAATGTATTGAATATGGGCCACGAAGTGTCTGGTCAGCGCATCTCTCATGATGTGCAAGCCAAGGACAAGTTTGCAGCTCCTTTCCACATAGTTCCCACCGTGCAATTTACAAACAACGATGACAAAGGGAAGCCCAACAGGCCTAGGAACGAGCAAACGGGATGTTTGGGCAGTAGAGGTGTCTTCCCTTGTTTACCTTTAAAGAGTCAGGATACAGAAGAAGTAATCTGATCACTGATAGAATAGAAATCTGCCAGGAGTCCCACAAAGACACCTTACACAACCCTCCGAGACGCTGTAACACACTTGACAAACAAAAACGAGCGTGCTACGACTTTGAGTCACGACTTAACCAGTCCGGTTGTTCAGAGTAGCTTTAGCTTTAGGCTTTCCGACGATGTATTACACGAGTGATCGGCGTGACAGCGCGTGAAACCAGGTCGTGACAGCTCGTGGTGTTGGGTGGCCGTGGAGATGGATCCATGGGTTCCGCTGACAGACGCCCTCCTTCCCTCAAAGTTTATCCAGGTAACTTGAGAGCCGCTGGCTAATTTCAGTTAGTTTCAGTTAATGTCATTAATAATCAGACTGAAGATGTAACTGAACGAAAGAACCTGTGTACCCACAAGGTAGAAAGACGTACAGCTTTAATGTTCCCCTTCTGTCAGAGTCTGGAGTCGGCGAGGGGACCAAATGCCGTGAAACTGGGAGCTAGCGTAGCTGCGTGCGCCGCATTCAGAGCGGCTAGCGGTGCTAGCTCAGGCGAGCTAACGACAGCTACTCCCGGCGGGGGCTTACCTGTGAGCACCTCTGCGACCTGCAAGCCGTCGCCTATGAATGAACCGCGCTGCGCCGGAATTTAATACGATATATATCTTCAAATTCCTCCCAAAAAAAAAAACAAAAAAAAGGGGGGGGGGGGGACAAAAGTCTCAGAGGAACCCCTTCGCAGTCCGATCGCTTCGGCCACCGCGGCTGAATGGCTGCTACGCAGAGACTCCACCAAACCTCCTCCTTAGCAACGGACCGCCTCCGCGTGACGTCACCGGCCCGCTGGAGCAGGTGATCGATGGTTGGAGTCACTGAGGAGGGAGAGGCCGCAAAGCTGCGGTCTAATGTGGTCTCCTGGCGAGGTTATGCGCTCAGTGTCATGTGTGCCGACATCTTTATCAATACCTGTTAGATGTGGTGGTTTCACAAGCATCTTTCTTTCTAACAAAGGTGCCTACAAAGTTAAGAAGACAGGCCTCTTTTAAAAGCCAAACAGGAGTATCTTAAACTCCAAGGCCTCCTCGCAATCATCCTAAAGTCTAGCATCCTCCACTGATTCCCAGAAGGATCCAAGTTGAGGTTTCAACAATTTAACCAACAAAAAAAAAAAAAAAAACCCATCATATCTCATTCCGAGTTTGTGGAGTCCCAACGCTTAAATCTGGTAATTGCTCCTCGAACTTTAGCTGAAACAATGCCGTTAAGCGAAATGAGACAAACATGCACCTTTACAGCAGCAGGCACTCCTTGAGGCTAAACTAATATGGCCGTCCAAGCTGAAAAACAAACAGCAGAGCTGAGCGAACAGCTTTTAGATCTCCAAGACTTTGGCTGCGTCGAAGAAGTTCGGAAAGGACACAGCACTAATAATTATTGAACATCCCAAAAAAAGGTCTTGATGTCCAGTCAAGCCAACATGTCAGAAAGGTGACAAAAGGTCATCACTCTGATGGCGCTTCATAGGAAGATATAAGATCTAGCTGGATGGTCAACACTTGGTTATCTATCCCGCCGATAACATCAGTATGGCGTGGTGCCAAAAACTACATCAGAACCTGCGTGAAATCTGTGAGACCCACCATCTTTGTGGTGAAGCATGGTGGCGGCAGAACCATGCTGCGGGGATGTTTTCATTTGGCACATCGAGTAAAATGCTGGGAGAAACGAGAGAGATTCTTTATTTTCTTGCTGTAGAACGGTCTGAGCGTCAGACTGATCCAACTTGACAGTGACCCAAAGAACACAATCCAGATGACAGAGCAGATAACCAATCAGAAGCTGGACTTAATTCCAGAGTCTGACAGCATCTGAAGATAAGAGTAGTAGAAAACACTCCAAAACAGGTTTGTTAACTAGAAGTCCATAAAACACTTTATCGTTCGTTTTTATAATTCTCATTATAGGGTATCAAGGGAATCCTGATGAATGCTACTTATTTTGGAGCAGGTTTGCAATGTAACCAAATATGGAGGAAAAAAAAGTGATGCCCTACGATTCATTTCCAGATGTAACATATTTATGCTTATTCACAACTTTTTTTATTTTTTTAGATCTTGACTCACATTTGACAAAACATTATTAGTAAAGACAAGGCTAATAATACCCCGATTATTACTCAAACACGACTGAATGGGGTTGTGTTGCAATGCAAATGAATCAATGCAGACGTTGGTGTCAAGTATTTCTGGTCAGTTAAAATATCCGCAGTGACTGCCTGATGGACTCGACTTCCTCCATTTCCTTCCAAAATTAATCTGCTTTTATGGACTTTTTACCATTTTCATACACAGAAGGAGTTGCTCCCTTTCCTTCTCGCGTCCATTTTCCCCCCCTTGTTCTCCCCAGTTACCCTGAAAACCCTCCGCCCCTGATGACGATGGTGACACACGGGCCCCTCTCAAAGGTCACAAGTTTATCAGCATTCCTCGCATAGTTTTGAAGTCTACAAAGCTGCAGTGTAGCATATTTGCTGGCAAAGGTTACCAAGCAAACAAAGAACACACACATACACACGAGGCAAGGTGGCAAAGCTGTGGAGCTTGTTATGTTGATGATTGCTGCTGTAAATGTGTTTGCTGAAATACTTCAACGGTGAATCCTCTTTCCTGCTGCTCCTTACATTTACACTTTTCTAATTGTTGTTTTACTGTACAAATCACTGAGAAATACATATTTTTATTCTGTATTTGAAAAAGATCCAGCATTTATTACAGAACTGAAAATGGTTTTATTCAGGGGTTTTTTTTGTGTGACTTTCTATAATTTCTTTAAATTCTTAAGGATATGTCGCCATCTTGTGTTCAACATTGCTAAGTGGAACAACAAAACTTTGGCATTGTTTTCCCTAAAAAGCCTAATGAAGTAGTTTTCATCCAAACCTCAGGAAGAAATCACTGACAGGGTTATGATTTCAACTCAAACAGCTTTGTAATACTTCAAACCAACATGTTTGAATTACTTTTAAAAACTCTGCAGAATGAGGGACGTGAGGCCCTTAAAAATAAAAAAACGAGGAGGGACCCTTTCAAGTTAGCCTAAATAACAAAATGTAAGAACAGAATATCTAACCTGTCCCACGCTGCCTCACCTAGATGCTGGCTTTTGGATGTTGAGTCTTTCGAGGATATCCTCCGGTCCCTTTAAAGTCACAGTGACAGATCTTGGGGTCCTTTCCCACAAAACCTATTGTTGGGGTCTTCGGCTTGGTGATGCTTTGTGGTTTATAGAGTTTATTGTTACACATCCAGCACTATTCCCCCACTGATTAAATAACTGTTAATAACTGTATGATTTATTTTATGCATATTTACAGGAACTTGTTTCTGTCTTCATCTGATGTGATGTGATATAGTGTTTTGTGTCTACCTTGTTTATTTTTGTGGTTTTTTTCATTAGAAAAATCTTTGTAAAATATGGGATAATGAAATTTAATGGGTCTTCAGCGTCACCCCTAAAATGTTCAAATATGGATTCTTCGGATTAGGTTTCAGCTCGTAGGTTAGCTCTTGATTTGATTTTTAAGTGCTTCAACTATCTATTTTAACATGCTTTTTGCATTGTGTTGATAATGCATGTGTTGGACAGAAAAGGAAATCTGCAGCTCAAGGGAACAATGTGTTCAGCCCCAAAGGGAATGTTTTATAGGAACCTCATATCAGCAAGTATTTTGAAAGTATGTCTCCCGACTTCAAACATTTAAAGACCGAACCTTTTCCCCTTTCCTCTTTGCAAAATATCTAAAGGTACATCCGATTTGATGGAGAGCTAATGCCAGCCACACATGTAAAACCTTGCCACATATTTTTGGGTAGTGTTTTTTATTATGTAAATGTCATTTCTACTACCTTTGTTAATTTCTGCCAAGATGGATCCAGTCTTTCAATTTGCAGTGTTTCCATAAGATGTGTTTCCAACAGCTGACAGCTTAGTTTTAAAACACATGAGTTAATTTACCTTCCAACCTATAACTACATTTCTCAGCAGTGTTTTTTTTATTATTATTACCCTTTCTAAAGATACAGTTAAATTCAATTTTAGTTAAATGTTGTATGTGATATACAGTTCGACCTAAAATCCAAGCCAGGGTACTGACTTAAATCTGCTGAGGGAAAAAAAAGATTAGGGTGATGGTTAGCAGGTGTTTCAACCTGGAGGACTTGAGCTTTGCCACCAAAGATAAATCATCACAGTGATGTTGATAAATATTTCATATTGCTATTGGCTACTGAACATTACAAATATATTTCCACCTGGAAATTGTGGACAAAATTTAAAGAAAAATGTATTTTCTTTTGCCCAAAACTGGCTGATTTGTACATTCTATGTTAGACTTAGTTATAAACTTAGTGGCGACAATTTTAAATCAAAGTAAAATCTCCGTAAAATCTACAAAAACTGACAAGTGAATTTAGAGGAAAGTTTAGTTTATTTTGTGATGTTCTGTTTGTGTTCAAATTAATTGAATTTATTTGTAACTAAAGATGTGAATTTAATTTAATGTTTACAAGTCACTTTTGTAGCATCACTTGGTTTTGTTTGTTTGTTGGACTACTTTCTGAAATTAAACTATTTAGTGTTACATAATTACTATTATTAGTATTTGTTGAATTGTCTGAAATAAATACATTCCATTCCAACTGGATTTAGGTCCAGAACACATTTCCCTGCATAGAAGTCTAATAAATCAGTAACACAATAAATCAAGGCAGCCATTTAGCATTAGTTCTCCCTGAAAACACTTTTGCTTTGTCATGGGAGTTTGCAACTTTCCCTGAATTCTGTCTGACCTCACCATTATAACTCATCCAGACAGCAGGTCCCGCAGCAGCAGTTATTGGAGTGGAATCAATTTAATCGGTTTATCCATTAATCGTGTTAATGAGGAGAAACCATCGACTTCACCAAAGTTTCATCTTCAAATTTGCATGATTGTTCTTGAATCAGGACATGTCTCCTCAGATTTTCCCCTTTGTCTGAAAATAAAAACTGTCCCGCATATAAAACGGTTATTCAAATCGCGTACGTGGCCTTAGACTAATCCCAATTAGTTCAGAATATTTAGGATTTAGATAATGATCACAAAGGATTATGTGACTAATATGTTTCTGAACTCCACCCTCAACTGCCTCGATCTATTAATTCATCTAAAGAAAGGAAAGAAAAAATGGCTGGTGCTTCTAAATTGCAAATAAAAGTACAACAAAGATAGATCGCTCCTGGCGGACCAAAAAAGAAAGAGGCCTGACACCATTAGTTTTATTAGGACGTCTTGATATTTAAAAACTAATTAATAGGAAAGTTTATCGAATACAAAAGTGAAAACTATATATGTATTACATATTTACTGCCAGCAAAAATCCACCAGTGTGTGGTTAAGTCTTAGTAAAGCTGTTCTGTAAAATATGCAGATGTGTTTGAGAGAACACTGGTGAACAACAGCATAGCAAACACAGAGGAACAGGGCAGGTAGGTTAGGATTAAAGTTGTGGAGAAGTTTAAATTCTCGATCGCCAGAAAATGTAGAACCTACCAAGATGTGACCGTCTACCAAGCCACGAAAGTGTGTTCATATTAGATGTTGTATTTGCAAAAGAATCCAGCAGACAAGTGTGACTTTGTTTATTAATACTAATATCATATGCATGAATGCAGTTTATTTTACGAATGGCTCCGAGTGTTGTTGTCCTTGTGATCACATTTTATTTTCAAAACCACTTATAGAATTACTTTACACAAAATCAGTAACCTGTTTTTACAAAAAGGTTTTTCATAGAGAACGGAACCAAAATGACAAACAAAACATTCTTTGGGTCTGACCGTGCAAAACAATAAATAACGTCCCGACAGTGCTCAGCTAACCAGCGATTAAAAAGCTCCCATTTTTGTTTGGTTTATATACAAAGCCACCCCAGGTCCTCTCTGCCTTCCCTGTACCTGAATCTACTCAGCGGCTTCGGTTGAAGAGTTGATCAGGTGCAGTTCAACCTGTTTGCTACAGTCAAATCTGGGCGGCGGTGGAAACGTAAAGAAAGAAGCGAAATGTGCAACAGTTTCAGTGAAAAGATAAGAATACATAGGTTTTTGCAGCATCCTGGACGGATGAAGCGCTGTACACAGACCTCAGGTGGGTTTTCCGTCAGCAAGGCCTAAAAATAAGCAGCCAAAGAATAACTTTAGAAAGGGAAGTTTCGTTTGACTTCTTTTGTCCCGCAGCAACTCCACATATTTCCCCCCTCCCAGACCCATGTCCTTCTGCAAGCCACCACAATCTTCCATCTTGCCCTTACAATTATCCCTTGCTGCATCCTTCATGCGATAACCTGCGGCTCCCATGACTGGCCGGCCATCTGGGGGCGACACTGCGTGATGACCAGAGGCCCATTGGTGCTCAGGCTGTCCAGGCAGAGGCCGCTCACCATGTGCTGAAGAGCCGGGCCTTTTGGCTTCCACTTCTGCAAAGACAAATAAAAAAATCTGTTTTAGTCTGCACAGACACCCTGTTAAGCCACAGACACGATAATTGTCCTTTAGGAGGTGAAATGAAACTTATTTTATTTTTTTTTTATAAATCATTTTGCAATATTTACAGTTTCCTATTACTATTATGCAAACAGGTCTTATTATATATGATTAAATGCAATTATGTTTGAATGTCGCGGGCAGCAGTTTTAGGATATTCTAGGATAATCATGGTTTAAATTTTTTTAGCAGAATTCGAAGAAGTCCTTTAAATATGTTGGTTTTCTTGGTACAGACCCAGTTATTAACCATCATTCGTAGCTGATCTACAGGCTTAGGGTCAGTGTCATTCCTAGAGCTTAATAAAAGTTAGAAGTGTTAATACCACAACTGCTTTAAGTGTGTATTTGAAATCATTGGTTGACTGAAACGTCCGGAAAAAAAAGGAACTCCTTAAAGAGACAGGTGCCAATATCAAGGTGTCTGATATACAGTAGCTCCATTGCACATTTCTTTTAGTTTCTTTCTAAGTCACATTTCTTACGTTTTAATTTTATAACAACTAACATAAATATTTGATTGTGGAAAACAAAAATAACAGTCATTTAATGCTTTTACACATCTTTGCTTGGGAGGTAAATAAATGATGTAAACACTGTCTATCAGAGATATGATAAAACTGGCAATAGCTGCAGTTTAAGCATTAAAGAGGAGTCTGCACATTGATTACACTGGTGCAGATATACAGCGCCCCGCTTCATGGATCTGTTTAACCAGCAAGGTTCTGCATGTAAGGCGGTAGAACAGGTTTGACGACAAAAAGACGGGCGCTGCAGACAGTGAGCTCGTTTGTTTCTCAGACGCAGGCTGAACACTTGAACCGTTTCCTTTTTTTAACTCAATCGATAAGTGGATAAAGCTGCTGAACGGGAGGGATGAGAGCGATAAGCACAGATTTATGGGGTCACATGGTGGAAGTCTGCTGCCGCCGAGTGACGGGTTAATCTTCAAATCCCTCAGAAAGTGTCTCTGTGAATGTGTGTCACTGAGAGTAAATATGTACGGCTGCAGGAGGAGGCGTGACCTGTTTACGCCTGGAGGAGCAGGCCTACTGGCCGGCAGAAGCAGACGCAAAAATGAGCTAGCAGTCATGTTGCTGTGACTGCGAGGAATATGGTGGACTATGCATCGCAGCTTTGGGGGATGCTGAATGGAGGACTAGACATTTTTTTGGCAACTTTTATTTATTAAATCTCTTTTAAAGTCGGTTTGTTTTTTAAAGGAAATTTCATCTTGGCCAGTTCTCATTTCAAAACCAGTGATAACAGATATCTTGGTAAAAATAAAAAAAGACCTAATTTAAGTGGGATGTTAAGATGATTTAATTACGTAAAAGGCCAAAAATCAAAAAAGTGTTTCTTCGACTTGTTTCTATACTCTATATTTTGCTACTTCTAAATCAAACACAGTAAAACCGACTGCATTTAAAACTCTTATCTTTATTGCAGTGATGCCTCATTTTGTGTAATTTAATCTCAGTATAAATCCAGTTGTTCTCCGACAGCTTTAGAGGTTTTTAGAGAATATCAAACAAACACACCCACCACCAACTGTTTCATGTATAAAATCAGCTTGCCAGGATGTGCATTAGTAAAACAAGGCCGCTCGGGGTCTCACATAACTTCACTGGAAGATACACATTTATTCTCAAAATAAATCTTATCAAATGCTTACTGAATTTACTCTGCGAAGCCTGATGGAGGAAAAAGTCAGAACAAGGTAAGAAAATTCTATGCTTGAAAAATACGGCTTTTTATTTGATCTTTAAAAAAAAAAATCTATTAAACCGTCATTGTTGTTATACGATAATGCTGCTATATACCATATACCAAAGTACATTACATACAGAAGACCTCTGCCTATTTGTGGGATATTTTTCAATAGAACCTGCTTAAAAATTATTTGCAAAAAATATTTCTATTCACAGAATTTAGAAATATTTTTGAAAGAAAACAAATCTTTGTAAACTGAGAGACTTCGGCACAAACTATTGGCTGTTGTTTACAAACAAGTGCAGGACTCGGTACAACTCTTTATAAGGTCATTAAAAGATATGTCCAACCCATGTCTAAAGCCTTTGAACACAAGTCTAAGTCAAATCCAAAGTCTTTTGCCTCAATTCCAAGTCTAGCATGAACTCTAAAAGAAATGTTTTCCTAATAGTATATCGTATTAATAACCCAACATTAACAGAAATCACAATTACACCTTGAACATATTTATGTTTCATTCCATCCATCCATTGTCCTGCGCTTATCCGGGATCGGGTCGCGAAGGCAGCAGCCAAAGCAGGGAGACCCAGACTTCCCTCTCCCCAGCCACTTGGGCTAGCTCATCCGGGGGAATCCCAAGGCGTTTTCAGAGCAGCTTAGAAACATAGTCCCTCCAGCGTGTCCTGGGTCTTCCTCTGAGCCTCCTTCCTGTGGGAGGTGCCCTAAACACCTCACCAGGGAGGCGTCCAGGAGGCATCCTAACCAGATGCCCGAGCCACCTCAACTGGCGCCCCTCAATGTGGAGAAGTAGCGGCTCTACTTTGAGTCCTTCCTGGATGGCCGAGCTGCTCAGCCTATCTCTAAGGGAGAGCCCAGATACCCTGCGGAGGAAACCCACGTCAGCCGCTTGTATCTGGGATCTAGTTCTTTTGGTCATGACCCAAAGCTCATATATGAGCTATAGATGATGGTAGGTATGTAGATTGACCAGTAAATTGAGAGCTTCGCTTTTTGACTCATCTCTCTTCACCAAGACGGACCGGTGCAGCGCCGAGTCACTGCAGAGGCCACACCAATCTGTCTATTGATCTCCCGCTCCATTTTTCCCCCATTCGTGAACAAGATCCCAAGAAACTCCTCCACTTGGGGCAGGACTTCCCCCCAACATAGAGAAGGCAGTCTACCCTTTTCCGGCTCAAGACCATGGCCTCGGACTTGGAGGCACTGATTCTCATCCGGGCCACGTCACACTCGGCTGCAAACTTCTCCAGCGAGAACTTCAGATAGTGAGCTGTTGAAGCCAACAGGACCAGATCATCCGCAAAAAGTAGAGATGCAATCCTAAGGTCACCAAATCGGATACCCTCAACACCTTGGCTGCACCAACAAATTCTATCCATAAAACTTATGAACAGAATCGGTGACAGAGGGCAGCCTTGGCGGAGTCCAACTGTCAACGGAAACGAGCTAGACTTACTACCGGCAATGCGGACCAAGCTCTGGCAGCGGTCATACAGGGACCTAACAGCCCGTATCAAAGGGCCTGGTACCCCATACTCCCGGAGTCCCCCCACAAGAACTCCCGAGGGACACGGTTGGCACCTTCTCCAGGTCCACAAAACACATGTAGACTGGTTGGGTGAACTCCCATGCACCCTTCCTGGACCCTACTGAGGGTATAGAGCCGGTCCAGTCTTCCACAACCAGGATGAAAACTACACTGCTATTCCTGAATCCGAGGTTCAACTATCCGACTGACCCTCCTAACCCTAACCCGAATAGATCTTATTGGGGATGGTTAAGAGTATGACTCCCCTATAGTTGAAACACACTCTACGGTCCCCTTTTTTGAATAGTGTGACCACCACCCAGGTCTGCCAATCCAGTGGAACAGCCCCCGACGTCCACGCGATGCTGCAGACCAGCTTATCAACACAGCCTTACCACATCCAGACCTTAAGGAACTCCCGGCGAATCTCATCCCCCCCTTACCTTACCACCAAGGAGCTTTTTAACTACCTCAGTGACTTCGGCACCGGAGATAGGAGAGCCAGCCCAAAAGATCCACATGCTCTGCTACCTCAGTGGAAGACGTGTCAGTGGGATTGAGGAGGTCTTCGAAGTACTCCGCCCACCGACCCACGATGTCCCGAGTTGAGGTCAACAACACACCATCCCCACTGTAAACAACAATCACGGGGGACTCTGCCAGGCACTCCCAGCAGACCCTCAAAATTCGTTTGTGTCTGCCGGGTCTGACTGGGATCCTCCCCCACCATCGGAGCCAACTCAACATCAGGTAGTGGTCAGTATTTCAGTATTTCAGACAAACATATTTTATCTAATAAATTACATTCTCCATTAAAGCTTATTTGGAGTATATGGAACATCAATAAAAGATAAACAGTTTGATGGCATAACTAAACAAAGAGTTAGAAATCTTTTTGACTCTTTTAAAACAAGTCTAGCCAAAAACATAAGTTCCAAAATACCCACTGATCCAAAACTAGGTTCAAGGTTAAATCTATTTATCGTTAAGTATTAGAAAGCAAAATGTGGATAAAAAAAATGTTTCCCTCTTTTACCTGTCTGGGTTCTTTTGAGTTGCAGGGTTCCATCTTGACCTTTGACCCTGCCGTGAAGGCAGATATGGCCAGGCACCAGTCCTGCTGCCGAATCAGCGGCTCCACAAGCTCCCATTTCTGCAAAAAACCAAAAGGTAGTGGAACGTGTGGACAACAGGTCAGCTTTAGTCCCGAGAGGAATTTTTTTTCTCACTGAATTAAAACACTTCCATTGACAAGTATAAATCTTAAAGTGAGCAAATCAGCTTTAACCAGATTCAATGTCATTAAACTGTCTGGATTAAAGGTGGTTTTTATTTAATCAGCCTGGATTTAAACAGAACAAAACTGAAAATGTGTAATGTTAGCTTGATTGATTTCAATATTATTAATACAGTTTGTAAAATGAAATTACATATAAAAAGCCAATATTAAATTTTTAAAGTTTTTGTTTGGACAATGAGACAAGAATCTGAATAAGATTAGGATTTTTATAAAAACCCGCATATTAAACAAACCAAACAAAATTAATTAAGCAGAATCAGGTAAATCATAAAAAATAACGTTGATAGAATTCACATTTTTTTCTATAGAAACACTATAAAAAAAGCCTAAAAAATATAAAATAAAAATACATCTCTTTATTTTGATGGATCCATCCATATATTACATTTCTTTTTTAAAGTCGAATCTACATTTACCTGTGACTGCTGCCTGTTGGTCCCCGCGCCCCTGCACTCTGACAGGCCCAGGCTGTCCTTCCCACGGGTCTCCAGACACATACCGCCTTGTTTCAGCACGCTGGACGCCGCTTCCTGCTCAGGCACCCTAAGGAAACGGGAGACGAGGAGGAGGAAGGTTGATGAAACGATCCCATTACAAACAATAAAGAGCAGATTGACTGCAGCGGTGGATAGCTGCATCGGGTAATCGCATCTCCCCACAAGTACTGTGTCCTGTTACAGCGAGATCTTCTAGACACAAATTGTTCGTCTGTCAGAGAGCAGATATTTATTTGGAGCACATTCGACTAACACAGTCTATCAGAGAGGCTGATACAAATCAATATGTACGTTTCTGTTATATTTGGATGACTAATTTAACATGTAGGTGGGTGTGGTGGGGGTTTGCTTCCCTGTTTGTATTCTCTGTTTTGATTCCAAAATTACATTTATGTCAAGGGAAAAACTACTTTGCATTATTTTCATCTAAACATGGTTTCTGACATTTTTTTGTAAAGAGTGCATTTGAAATTTCCATTCCGGGACACAATCATCCCGAACATACTAATTTCCAAGCTGCTCACCCTGGGCCTCCTCCTCTCAGGTGTTCCTGGATAGAGGACTTCCTAACAAACCGTCCCCAGACTGTGAGACTTGGGCCCCTTCTCTCCTCTACCTGCACTCTGAACACTGGCTCCCCACAGGGCTGTGTGCTGAGTCCCCTCCTGTACTGCCTCTACACCCATACATAGGACCTCACCCACGACAACAACCTCATGGTCAAGTTTGTTGACCACACCAGCCTCACACTGAACACCAGAAAAACAAAAGAGATCAGCGTCGACTTCAGTAGAAACAGGACAGACTCAGCACCTCTCTACATCAGCTCACACTCTGGCTTTGAACTGTTTGACCTGCTGCCCTCTGGCAGGCGCTACAGGTGCATCAAGGCCAGGATAAACAGACTCAAAAACTGAACTCAGCTGGACTCTAACTGTGCAATACCCTCATCTCTGTGCAATACAATGTCATTATACCAATATCTGTGCATATTTCATATTTATATTATATTTATTGACAAGTGCCATCTCACCACCACTGTCTAATTATCTAGATAGTGTTATCTTTTGTATATTCTTTATATTTCGATACATTGTTTATTTTTCCGCAGATCATTCACATTGTTTATTTCTGTATATATTTTTTACGGACAATTTTTTTGCACGGCACCGTAAGGAGTGGTCCTCCAATCTCATTGTACAATGTGTATAATGACAATAAAAGGCATTCTACAAAGATGCAGCGCAACCAATTAAACAATTATTTCTTTGGCTAAAACACGAATACCTTTTGCAACATTACAAATTAAAAGCCTGATATTTGTTTTGGGGTGGAAGAATTTCATGTCATGCAAACTACAGTAAAGCATGAATATGAAGCTGAGGAAAACAATATATGGTTTTAAGGATCATTTCAATTCAGCTGCCCTGTTTATGATTGTCCAAAATAAAATATAGAGCAAACAATGACTTTCTGAAGTCTAACTTTAAAATTGTAGTTGTATCAGGGACTAGGATTTTTTTTTGCTTAGTGAACAAAGCGGTATTATGCTGTGGGTCTTCTGAATCTAAATCTAAATACAGGGCACTACTGAAAAATAATTCCAAAAGACTTAAGATTGCAGATTTAGTCATCTCTGTGCATTACGCCATCACCCAATATTAACTGTTATTGCAATAAGATGGTTTGGGTTGAAGCCTACAAGTGCCAACAATAGTTTCATTTTCTACTGTAAGCGCATCAGTTAGAGACCTGAATATCAATCTGATGCTTAAACAAGGGAAAAAACAAAACAATGTATAACATATAGTTCCTGTTCCAGACGCAGCTCTAACTTAACGAACCTGTTACAATTCTCACTGTTGTGTTCAGCTGAATTTTGGGTCCTCTGACTCAGTTGTTGCACTTACTAAAATCTCCCTACCTCAGCTCAGGATAGACGTTCTCCATGTACCAACGGAAAGGTTTGCAGTTCAGTTTCCGCCGCAGTGTCAGGCGGTCTGCAATGCTGCAAGAAGAAAAGGAAAAACAAAGTAAAAAAGAGAAAATGAGAAAAACAACAATATGCAGAAACAGTTGAGGTGAATAAGCAGCAGAAACACATTAGTAAATAGTAAATAATTGCTCATTACACGTTAAATTTAGGTCGGCTCCTTTAAAAGCATGACTGTAGGCGTTTTGAAAAGCGCAGCTCGTCTGACCATAATGGGTTTGACTTGTGTGAGACATTAAGGGTCCTATTTTAGGGCTGCTGTCTTCACGCTGCATCCTATAAACAATTTGGGGATATGATTCTAAGAGACAAACCTGCCAAAAGCTTTGCCCTGAGCAGACGGCCGTGCGGAGTAGTAGTACTGTTTATACTCGTCCATCCACACCTCGGCAGCCCTTCGGGTGTTCCTGCGTTGACACAGACAGAACACCTGCTTAGATGCCGTGATTGCAGTGATGTCGGGGTTCCTTCAGTCACCAAGGACCAAGTATTTTAAATAAAAAGCTTTGAGAACAGAATTAGAAATGCACCAATCACAGTTATTTGGCTGGTTTCTGATATTTGGTTTTAGCTAGTGAAAGATTATCTATCTACGATCCCTTTGTTAATGACTAAGTAGCTGAGGACTGAAAAAATAAGATTCGGCTACATAGACTTGAAAACTGGTTTTGCTAACAGCTTTGTTATAAAACAATTATTAACTGTCCACAAAGAGGGAAAAAACCTCCACGATAAAGCTAAAATGTGCTCCATCACACTTTAAAAGTTTATATATTTTTTTGTGGTTGTTTATTTGAGCACATTGATTAAGTTCCTTAAAAAAAAAAAGGCTGCTAGAACCAAAGTGACCAAAATGCACCGATCACAGCTTTTTTGGCCAATTTCAGGTTCAGGTCACCTCCAATCCCAACTCCAAGTTTTTGAATTGTGGCGGTACCCACTTCTGGTTTGGTGGCCAACGAATAACATAGTCTTACTTTATTATTAAAAAAAAATGCTATTTCAAATAAGTTATTTCTAGAGAAAGGGAACTGTATGTAAACTGCGAGATATCAAAATTCGCCAAGTGAAATTGTCATTGTCCGTCATCAGACACAGCTTTAGGCCAATAAGTTAGCGTCTAGAAGAAGGCCTAAGCATCGTTTCTGGCCTTCCTGTAAGGGCCTTCAATTATTGGCCATCCCAACAGGATAGATGTAATAATTACTATAATTGTAATAAAATCTTTAACATTTAAGCGGATTTTGGAGGCCAAATCATGAACAACACCTCACTTAATTCAGTACACTCATCAGTCTAGATTAAAACTCAGCGATTACATGAAGACCTCACCTAAGTCACGCCCCCCTGTGAACAGGAAGCGCAGCATTTTTACTTTAGGAGCTCCATATTTGACCTTCATGACCATCACTCACTTGATATAGGTAAGAGCGTTGCCCTCTGGGAAGTCGTACGGATGCCGTTTCCTGAACACATGACCCACTCGGCTGCATGGAAGGATCTCCAGGCTTCCTCCACACATCCAGACTCGGAATGAAAGCTCTGCGAGGGAAGAGGCCACATTTTAATTGACTGCGTTTATTTTACCAAACAACTGAGGCTGCATGGTCCCGAAATTATGACCGAATTTACCAGCCACTTTACTAGCGCAAATCATTTTTTAAAGAAATGATTATTAATGGCTGCTCCTGGAACTCGACACTTATGTGTATAAGATAATGTATGGTTGAATGGATGACAAGCAATATTTAATCATTTTTTAATGACACCAGGAATCAATTTCCTTCTAAATGTGACATTTCTTGTCTGAAATCATCTGAGAGCTCACCAAAGTTCTCCCCGCCCCATATGTCCATGTGAGTGTCATACTGGCCCAGGTGGTTGAACCAGCTCTTGTCCATGACGAAGATCCCGCCCGCAATGACTGGCGTCCTTTAAAAAAAATAAAAATAAATTCACCTTCATTCATTTTAATAAAGAATAAAGAACCAAAACTCCCACAGCAATTAAATCTGAGGGAGTTTTGGTTTATATGCATTCTGAATAACATTTTTACACATCCATAAATCTTGCTAATTTGTTTACAATTAAGCTGAAGCTCCTGAAATGAAATGGTTGTTTTTACCACACATTCTCATTTGTATTTTGGTCTTTGATTAGGCCATCCCCACACTTGAATGTGTTAAGGCCTAAACTGCTGGATTTTGAAGCTCTTATCTCATTTGCAGCTTCCAACAGGTTTTCTTCTGCAATTTTTTAATTTCCCTTAGATTTTGACCAGCTCACCTATTTCAAAGCCTCCACACAGCATGGCGTCGCCATTACCTTGTTCTACAGACGCGTTGGTGTATGATGTTAGTTTCCTCTGACATGTTTACTATGTCCTTTGCGTGGCTTACTATAGAGTTTCTGGCTTTCCTCAAACAATCTGTTTGTCCGTGCTGGTCTTCCTCTGACCAACTAAGTGCGCAACTAAGGCAACCGTATCCGGTTTGTTCCACTTCCACATGTGATGTTAAATCGGATATACATCCGTTATATTGCGGTCAGAACGGCCATGTTGCGTCAGCATTACGCTCGGGTCCCATTGCTGAACAGTTTCAAAATTGGAATTGAGAATCAAGAGCACCTGTTAGCAGGTTTTCATATCTGAGCTGTGGGTCTCTGGAGCTCCTCCACACACTGCCTAGTTGAATGAGGTTCTTCTTGGTCAGTTTAGATGCGTTGGTAGGCTTGAGGTTGTGTTATAAATGTTTGAGTTTAATGTTTGTGTGTTGAACAGCATTGAGTAAAATGTTAAAATCTTTGTCTGCTTTAGACTTCTTCCCAACTTAATCCAAGCAGACGAATAAAATGCCACAGAGTTTATTATAGTTGTGTTACAAATTGTGCAAAGGTTTACAGGTTATTACTTTACTGTTCATTACTGGCCTTTATTCAGCTGTGTACAAACCGGATTCCAAAAAAGTTGGGACACTAAACAAATTGTGAATAAAAACTGAATGCAATGATGTGGAGATGGCAAATGTCAATATTTTATTCTTAATAGAACGTAGATGACGGATCAAAAGTTTAATCTGAGTAAATGTATCAATTTAATGGAAAAATATGTTGATTCAAAATTTCACAGTGTCAACAAATCCCAAAAAAGTTGGGACAAGTGGCTGGAAAAAGGAAATTGAGCATATAACGACCAGCTATTAAAACTTATTAGGTCAATTTACAACATGATTGGCTATAAAAGGAATTTCTCAGAGTGTCAGTGTCTCTCTGAAGCCAAGATGGTAAGAGGATCACCAATTCCACCATTGTTGCACAGAAAGATAGTGCAGCAATACCAAAATGGTGTTACCCAGTGTAGAATAGCAGAGACTTTGAAGTTATCATCATCAACCGTGCATAACATCATCAAAAGATTCAGAGAATCTGGAACAACTGCTCTGTGTAAGGGTCAAGGATGTAAAACTCTACTGGATGCTCGTGATCTCCGGGCCCTTCAACCTCACTGCACCTCAAACAGGAATGCCACTGTTACGAAAATAACAGAATGGGCTCAGGAATACTTCCAGAAAGCATCGTCAGTGAACACAATCCACCGTGCCATCCGCCGTTGCCAGCTGAAACTCTACAGTGCAAAGACGAAGCCATTTCTAAGCAAGCTCCACAAGCTCAGACGTTTGCACTGGGCCAGGGGTCTTTTAAAATGGAGTGTGGCAAAATGGAGACTGTTCTGATGTCAGATGAGTCACGATTTGAAGTTCTTTATGGAACAGTGGGACGTCATGTCATCCAGACCAGAGAGGACAAGGGTAACCCAAGTTGTTATCAACGCTCCGTTCAGAAGCCTGCATCACTGATGGTGTGGGGTTGCATGAGTGCTTGTGGCATGGACAGCTTCCATGTCTGGAAAGGCACCATTAATGCAGAGAACTATGTTCAGGTTCTACAACAACAAATGCTCCCATCTAGACGTCATCTCTTTCAGGGAAGACACTGCGTTTTTCAACAAGATAATGCCAGACCACATTCTGCAGCAATCACAACATCATGGCTACGCAGGAGAAGGACCCGGGTACTGAAATGGCCAGCCTGCAGTCCAGATCTTTCACCTATAGAGAACATTTGGTCCATCATAAGAGGAAGGTTAGAAAGACATGAATGGGAGAGCATTCCTATTTCTAAACTTGAGAAACTGATCTCTTCTGTCCCCAGACGTCTGTTGAGTGTTGTAAGAAGAAGGGGGGATGCCACACATTGGTAAAAAATGGCCTTGTCCCCACTTTTATGGGATTTGTTGACGCTGTGAAAGTTTGAAACAACATATTTTTCCCTTAAAATGATACATTCTCTCAGTTTAAAAATTTTGATCTGTGATTTGTGTTCTATTCTGAATAAGATATTAGAAGTTGGCACCTCCACATCATTGCCTTCAGTTTTTATTCACAATTTGTTTAGTGTCCCGACTTTTTTGGAATCAGGTTTGTAAATTGAATCCCATCTTCCACCACTGACTGGGTTTGAGAAATTAAAGAATGTTAGCAAAAGGCTTCAAACCAAACACGGGAGTGTTAGAGTAAAACATCACCCCCCAAACGCCTTACTTATTCTGTCTTGTTATAATTAAATGAACATGTTAAACTAACATTAAATTTGTGTGTTTTACTGAGCGTTGAGAAAGATTGGCAGCCCACTGGAATAGTTTTACTGTTTTTAACAGTGTAACGAGTGAATAAAAATGACCCTGTGGTTGTTCCTAAAACACAGAGACATCCCCTCTACAAAAGACGACGAGTAATGATTCTCTCTCCTGCTAAATTCTCAGCTCTGTACGAGTCCATTTGAGTTGCAGTATAAAGTTCCCAAATAGACAATAGTGAATATTTTTCTGAAAACAAGAGTTCAACTTGGCTTTTGACATTAAGCCTTTGTTTATAGTTTCATGTGTTGCAGTGTTAGACGTGGTTCAGATCTGAGAATGAATTTTTGAATGACTTTTCCTGCCCGACCATATAAGAACAAAATAATTACTTTGAGCTATATAAGTATTTGATTCTCAATCAATGTGTATTAAAGAATCCAACCATTATTGTAAGGAAAACGCGCTAAATTGCCTTTCTAAATCCTTTAGATTTTTTTTTTTTTTGAACTAATTTAAACTTTTATGTTAATAGAGGGTTTTTTTCTTCAAAGTCTACTTAATATTATGCCGTTCCACTATTAAAATTAAAAGCTACATTTAAAGACTATGGTTTTGTCTCCATGTATGCTAAACAAAATCAGCAGGTTTCCTTATTTTGCACATTGTATGTTTTTTTTCTCTCAGGTTGTCATATTTAAAAACCTACAAGTACAAAAAATAAATAAATAAATGTAGGAGTAGGTATCAGACTGGCATGGACCTACCTTATGGGCTGTGTGGGATCGCTTCTCGCCATTTTTTGCTCGATGGGAATCTGCTCCCATTTGAAGTGGAGACTCCAGTCAAATCCTGACATAAAAGAAGAGAACATTTTTATTTATGTGGTGTAGACTTTGATCCTAATAGGCACAGATTACAGCGTGATGATTTATGCTTATGTCTGTTTTTATCTTTACTTATTACATGAATGAGATTTGAATGAAATTCAGTTTCCTGCTATAAATACTTAGTTCAACCACTATATTGTCTGAATAAACGCCATCCAATTGTTCTATAAAAGATTCAATCTAGCACTGGATGGCTCTCCAAAAAGTTCGTAAGTGTGTTTATGGGGACATTTGGAAATAATTTAGAGGGTCACACACTGGTGTTGGATGCGATGGCTTCATTTACAGGGTTATATATCCCAAAAACTGCCTCTATTAGGGTTTAGGTCCGGACCACCTTCAGGCCATTCAAATCCCTTCATACAAAACTCAATCGATCATGTCCATAGTCATCTAGCTACCTAGCACTGTTGATGTAAATAAATGGGGGCATTTTCAGACTGTTCAAGAAGAGTAAGGGGCATCAGCGTGTTCGTAATGTATTTCTATGTAGCAGAAGTAAAAGATCATAGCACTAGAACGTAGGGACACTCAAAAGCCAACAAACCTCATGGTTCACATATTAAAGTCACGAAGGTCAGCTTTCCAGGAATATCAAACATGATTTATGACTAATTGCATAGGTGATGTCTTCTCAAACTTATATTAAATGAGCTCCTGAGAGCCACTTATCCTTAACAAATGTCTGTAGAAGGTGCATGCTTTGATAGTGGATTTTAAACATCTGTGGTCATAGAGGGGATTGGGAAATCTAATTTCAGTAATTTAGAGGACTGATCCCATATTTTTGGCAAAACAGCACAAATAATATAAGAGGGATCATAACACTAGGACGTGTGTGTTGTGTTGGGTTCTGACCTCCTCTTAGGTCAGCCGACGCCGCCAAGTAAGCAAAGTTATCCAAGCTGATCACGTCAATGATGGGGCTGACCACTCGTGTGTGATCCTGGAAGAAACAACACCGAGAGATGATAGCAAGAGGTCGTAGTATGACTCAAAAATCTGTCAAATATTACATTGACAACAATCAAAACGGATAGTTTTTCTTTAATATTCTGTGAGAGGACAACAGCAGAAAGGGATTAGATCAAGATTTTAGCTGGTTTCCTATCGATTTGTTAGTAAAACAGATGGGGGGAAAAAGAACAGCTCAACGTATTATGGAGTAACATCTGTGAAGTGTTAAAACGATTTAATGCTACAAAGGTAACAAGATCCCAAAAGTAAATAGACCAGATGAGAAAACCGTTGGCTTCAACTCGTTTGTGTGTCTTCGTGAAAGGTGTGTGCAAACACTATTGTTTGTTCATGGGACTGAACAGTCCAAACAAACAGCTGTTCTCAATTTGATCTGTGCGCCTCTTTCTATTATAACTGACCCAGAGTTAGAGGTGGACTAAAAGGTTCTGACACTTTTCCCTTTTGAACTTGAAGGGAACACGAGTTTTATCAAAGCTATGGCCGGTTGATACAACCTTCTTTACCTACTGGACACTGGAACTGTGAGAGTGAACAATCACCATTAAGTGAATAAGGGAAATATAAATGTTAGCGCGGTAAAAATTGGGACCATATTAAAAATATCACTGTATTTTTTTCTTTTGTGCCAAGTTGAAATCTGTGTGTTGCAGTAAATTTAGTTTGAGCGGTGATTTCTTAAGTTGAACGCTTTGATAATTATACGTTTAAGACTTTTCATTTCATGCCAGAAAGGAAGTAGTTCTTAAGTTGCCTTGTTGTAACGAATGACTCGAAAAGGGTCAAAATTTCTGGGCTGCATCCTCCAAAGGCTGCACCTAATGGCCACATATTTTGTAATTTATAACTAAGCAATGTTCATATTTTGTACTTGTCCTCTCTGCTCATACTACGTTATAGATGACCTTAAATGCTCCAAGACCCTAAGTTAGCATAACGGGACTAAATAACTGGCTCAGCTAGCTGCGATGTTATGTCACGTTTGCTGCTGACAGAGAATTATGATTATTCTCCCAACAATTCCCAAGTTTTTCACACATTTCCACGCATTTTTGTTATAGCAGAAAACAGGATGAAATGCAGATTTCAGCACAAAATCAATGGTTTTCGCCCGTGTTTTTCTGTGGGGGACTGAAGCGATGCAATGAGGTTTGCAGCCCCGTGACGTAATCAACCTTAAAAATGAGACCTTCGAAGTATGCACACACAAGCTGGACACACCCAGACAGGACTCTGTTGGGGAATGTCTGCTATTTGAGAACAGTAAGTCATCCTTAACCCCAGATTTAAAGGACGTGCCTGATGTATCTTTTGTGGTCCACCCTTTCCCAAGATTCATAGGAAAAAACAGGAGATTTTGGTCTTCTGGGGGACCAAACAATAAAGGACAATGGTTTTAATTACTAGTATATTGAAACATAACTATTTATGTACCTATTTAATCAATTCCAAAATTCATTAAATTAATAAAAAGGAACAAGTAAGGGCTAAACTCACTTTTTTACCAGCTTGTGATTAGCGCCATTGCTGTTACTTAGCAACAAGACAAGCAACAAA
>JAVLVB010000091.1:1512991-1543089 GCA_032876305.1 Orestias chungarensis | reverse complement strand
AAACTTGAGAGGCCGCCACAACTTCATAACTTAAGTGGTTAATTAATAATCATTGGCATTTAATTAAATTAAAGCTGTTGTTATCAATCATCGTTGGTCACCATGTGGAAACAAGCGACATCTTTCTTCTCCCACTTTGGGCCTGAAGTTGTAATCTCAGGGAAACAAACGACTTCAGGACCAGATGGAGCTACAATGGGAATGCAGTGAATTGTCACTGAGCTCTCGTGAATGCCAAACTAAAAGCCTGTAATGAAAGTTGGGTGAGTTACATCAGCCCCAGAGCCCGAGACGAGTTTACCAAAAGCTAACAACGTAAACTCCCTCATCATGTGCTCTACAACAATAGAAGCGTTGTGTTCTGTGTTTCTGCCGCACACAACGTTTGCAGTAAGCGTTTGATGTGGAACAGATACTTACCTGGTTTTGAAACATGTAGTTTTTCAATTAATTTAGAAAGGTTTTTTTAATAGGTTGCATAGAGATGATGTTTAATCTTTGTTTCCACCAAACAAAATAAGAAAAGAGTGAAAATAGACACCCAAAAAACTTTGTTTGTATTTTATAAAGGTTTTATAATCTTTTGATCTGGACATGACTAACATTGATCCCCTAATGTATATGCAATCGGATCTCACACCTCTTCCCATCAAATTGCAACACTGTCATGTCTTAAACTTACACAAGGAAATGATTTAGCTGTACAGCAGCTTCATGCACCTCAAAATAAAGGACCAAACAAGATAGAGTAGCAAAAAGAAAAAGAAAAAAAAAGAAACACAATCATAATCCAAAGTGGCTGCTTTTGGATTTCATTGTACAATTCAGGCATTTTCCTTTCAGACCTGATTGCCTGTGTCCCCGGTGGGCTGCACAACTTAATTTGCAGGATGCATTGAATTGGAAGAATCTGTTGGCTGCATTAACAGAAGGCTGTTTTTGATCACAAAACAGGCCTGCGTGCAGCCAGGAGCGAGAGTAAGCAACGACTGTGAATCACGAAGCACATGGGGAATACTTAGAAACGCCGGGGGTCTTGATGAAAAAAATAATGTATCTTCCAGAAAAGAAGTCTATGATACGCTTCACTTTAATGCATTTATTAAATAGGTAGCAGTAAGAAAAGTCAAATTAGTCAAGCAAATCAATGCATCCTAACCCACATAATAATACAGAAACATGTGATTTGGTGTTTTAGTACCTCCTTGACTCTCTGGATCATCGGCTGCAGCCAGTCAGTGTTGACCTCACAGTGGCTGTCCAAAAAGGTCAAAATGGAGGCGGAGGCCGTGTTGGCTCCTCTTACGCGTGACCGGATCAACCCTGCAAAAAAAACAAAAAAATAACGTGATGCAGCCACTTTAGAAATGAAAAACTCAAAAACCTGTTACTAACAATTACACTGGTTATTTCACATGTGGTACATCATGCGGCAAATCCATCCAGCCACTGTGCTAAGCTGTGGTGTGATCACGCGATGACTGCACTCCACTGCTTCATATCAATCATATTATTAGTTCAGGGAGTCGGATGAATTTTCAGCTGCAATGAAACATTTGGGCGCAATAATAAGAGTCATTTTTCTTTCTTTTTTTATCTGTACCCTCATACCCATTCTTACCAATCAAACCCAAAACATAAACCCAGTCCCATAAGAATGTAACATCATTTCATATTA
This sequence comes from Orestias chungarensis, assembly GCA_032876305.1. NCBI lineage: Eukaryota > Metazoa > Chordata > Actinopteri > Cyprinodontiformes > Cyprinodontidae > Orestias > Orestias chungarensis. The sequence continues at coordinate 1,541,411 of JAVLVB010000091.1, read as the reverse complement.
GTAGAACACATCTTATCATTTTTCACCCCTGCTCTGAATATGAATAATAAACCAACATTCAAGGCATGAAGGGTTGAAAAAAATGTATTGATCAAACAACTGCATCTGTAAATACTGCGCTAAAAAGTTAATGTTGAGCTAAACTAACTAATCAGGGTGTCCTCTGTGTTTTTGTCACATAATTGGCTTCTTTGCTTGTTATTTAGATGATTTTCTTCAGAGGATCTCTACGGGAGAGCTTTAGGATGTTTGAAATGACTGAAATCTAAATAGGAATGACACCTTATGAATGCCAACTTGTTTCAGGCATGCATCTTATTTTTTTTTTAGTTGATGATACTAAATTCTGACTGAAAACCCATTCCTCCTTTTTTTAATGATGGGACATGATAGCAAATCTTTAAATAAAGTACAGGGTGCATTATAGCAGTAATACCTTTTTAACAAACAAATATAACCAAATCTATATATCGTTCAATAGTTTCCACTTTTGTATTTGCTTCTATTGCTTGAAGTAAACCGCAAATGCACCAAACCATGCATTTAAAACAGAAATAGATACCAAAACATGATTTCTTTGGACATTGTCCTGTAAATAGTGCACAAATTGTCAAACTATATATGATACAGTTAACTTTCCATTTGGTACAGAATAAGATAACTTTTTGCCTCATCTAGATTTCCAGTGTTTACAGGTCAGGTGGGTATTTCAATCCTCTGGATGATGCTTTTATAATGCCTGTGGATTTATCTCAAAATGTTTATCAAACAAAACTAGGTTTTGCAAAGTGTAACCTTTTTGTCTTTCGATATGTTCTTATTTTTTATAGCACCGCAGGAAAGAAATTCCTAATGTTGGTTCCCTATTAACTGCAATTGACTCTCTGGAGAAAACGAAAACATTTTTCTGTGATATTTACAGATTACATAAACTGGCACAGGCTCTGAGGATCAAACAGCCTTTAGACATGAGGGCGATTAACTGGATTAGCCTGAGCTAAATAGCAGAATGTCTTCCCTTTTGCCCATGCGGGTAAAATAAATGGATTGTTAACAAGATGTCATCTAAGCGGAGGGTAAAGTCTATTTTAAAAGATGTCACATTAAACACAGAAAATGCAAACCTAACAAACAAAAACAAACAAAACAAAAATGGTAATTTAAATTTAATAGCGAACAGCTTGTAGGGCGCTAAAGGGATTCAACATTTTAATAGGAGGTTTTGTAAGGTTACATGTAGTCAATATCCTACCTGTATAAGATAACTATCCTCCTCTTTTAGCATAAATCCGGATTAGTACCTGATGATCAAGCTAACAGCTCGTGTGAGAGAGGCCAAGACCTGTCTGACCTTTTTGACCATTTAAACCGGTCACATTTGGGTTTAATGGTTATTTACAGTAAAGGAAATTATCTTTCACATGGGTATGAAGGCAGGAGGCGGCGGATAACTGATGAGGTTCCTGTGTACTGAGACCAGAACACTGGTAGCAAAAGTTAATGATTAGCAACAAGCAATAAGTCATTAATTTTCTATCAGGTTGTCACCAAATAGAAACACTTTAAACTGTCCAGTCAGTATGTGGGTCGCTGATTCCTGCTCTCATCTCCCGTGTAAATTGTCATTCTTTCTAGTGCCCTTGCTCTGCCACATGCAAACATGACAGTGGTTTAAAACTCATGAAATATTACATGCATACAGTGGTTTGAAATTCTTAGGTAGGAGTTATTGGAGGACAGAACAACTCCACAGAGTTTAAGAAGCTGAAAATATGCTTTCAGCAGAGCATTAGTTTAAAAACGTTGAACTGTACCTTTAAATGTATTTTTTTTCTTTTACCAGTGCATACATAGTTCTTTTTTATTTTCAAAGTAAAAAGAACAAGAAGCCACAGAGCAGAATAGTTATAAATTCATTCATTCAGATTATATTGGTGTTTCTATTAATTTTTAATATTTAAGTCACGCAAAACAGCAAACAAAAGAACAAACAAAAACAAAAAAAATAGGACGTCACAGCCTCTAAAATTAGCTTTTACGTTCACCAGTCTGGCAGAATTATTTGTTTTATTTGTGTTTTTAATTTTTGACCTTGGGTGTTTTGAAATGCGCTGTCAAATTATATTTATCATTATTGTACTATTGTTAATAAAAAGATCAATTTATGTTCTGTATGCATGACAAGCCAAAACACATAGCAAGAGCTATTTTAGCATAAACTGAATCTAATTCATGTGTTGGAATGATTTTAAGATTTTTTTAAGCTGAAATGGAGACAAAATCTCTACTCTATTGAATGAATTTTTGTGTTTTTTTGTTGATAACTCATTAAGAAAAGCCTGCCTTGTTGCGTTACCCTGTTACTAATGTGGATCGAGTTCTTGCATCAGTGCTCACTAACCTCTACCACAGTACGACACATCAAATGAGAGAAAGTCAATGATGCCTGAAGGTGGGACGCTATTTAAAGCCTAAATCAATTCACAGACACATGATGGAAATGTTTTGTCTTTTTTCTTCCTTTTTTTCTTCTGCTGTTGATGTAAAATAAATAAATACAGTAATCTGCCGTGAACATTTTTATCTAGGAAAAGATGTTAAAGACTCAGCTCCAGCTCGAAGCTTTAATTCGGTGCCCTGGATTTTAGAGCTGGCAGAACAGAAACTCTTTAAGATAAGCTTGATCTGGTCGACTGTGACCGCGAGTCGGACAATGCTGGCCTCAATACAACCTACAGAACACATGAAGGAGCTGGTTACTGTTGCCACCAGCATGACCCCATGCCCCAGTCTTCTCCCATTCCGTCGTCCTGGCCCTCCTCCCCCCACCACATCATTTTTATCATTTGAGTATGTATCATTCAAAATGGATACAAAACAATCTTCCATTCTTTGTACTACCATCTACAAACCTCCAAGGAACTGTTTTATTGATGATTTTACTGAACTACTTTCAATTGTATGCATTAATTTTGACTTTTGGGTCATAACAGGGGACCTGAATGTGCACATGGATGCAGCCCAAGATAAACAATGTAAAGAACTCACTGCTGTCCTTGAGATGTTTGGTCTAACTCAGCATGTGAACAAGCCTACACACAACAGAGGACACACTCTAGATGTGCTTATCTCAAAGGGTGTTGTTATTTTAAATGTTGGTGTTGTGGATGTCGCTTTGTCTGATCATTTTTGTGTTTTCTTTGACCTTTCTGTTACACCCAAGCCAACAGCTGGCCCTACAGTTACTCAAGGAAGACTTATTGATGACAACACAGGGATTCAGTTTTTGAAAATTATTAGGTTTGAAAATGCGGCGTGTTCTAATGTTGATTATATGTTACACTCTTACACATCAAGTGTCTCAAAGGTTATGGATGCCATTGCTCCTGTCAAGGTTAAAATAGTTAAAAGTACACAAAAGGCACCATGGAGAAAAGAGGTCTCGGTCAGGGCACAGAAAAGGGAGTGTCAGAGAGCCGAACGGAAATGGCGTAAGTCAAAGCTCCAGGTTAATTTTTAAATCTACAAAGAAAAGTTGTGTCTGTTCAACCAGACTTTGCGTAGAACCAGAATTCATCAAAAACTGCAGAAACAACTCTCGTGTGCTGTTTGCTACAATGAGCAGATTAACAAACCTTCCAGTCTCTATCCCCTTGGAACTGATTTCCACATCCAAATGTCAGGAGTTTGCAGTATTCTTTAATGACAAAGTTCAAGGCATTAAAAATGCAATTGTTTCCACAACAGAAATAGCTCCTCTACCCCCAGTTAGACATATGGAGTTGACACACTTCACACATGTCTCAGATAAAACAGTTGAAGAGCTCATCTGCAGCCTGATTCCATCTACTCACTGCCTGGATGAGTTACCCACTAGATTCCTAAAGTCTGTGCTGAGCAGTTTGCTGCCACAACTCGCTCATTTAGTCAACATCTCTCTTCAGACTGGAATATTCCCAAAGGCCTTGAAAACTGCTGGCATTAAGCCTCTTCTAAAGAAGAGCAGTCTGGATTCCACAGTACTGAACAACTACCGGCCCATATCAAACCTGCCATTCTCAGGAAAACTGCTGGAAAAAGTTGAATACCAACAGCTGAGTGACTTTCTCCTTTCTATTAATGTGTTTGATGCTTCCCAGTCAGGCTTTAGGCCCCACCACAGTACTGAGACAGCTCTGATCAAGGTAACAAACGACATCTGCCAGAACTCAGATGCAGGAAAAGTCTCTGTCCTAGTTCTGCTGGACCTGACCGCCGCCTTTGATACAGTTGACTATGTGATTTTATTACAGAGGTTAAAAGACTGGGTGGGAATCACTGGTATGGCTCTAAACTGGTTCAAGTCCTACCTTGAGGACAGGTGTTACTTTGTTCAAATTGGGAACTGCGTCTCCGACCGAATGGTGTGTAACCTGTGGGGTTCCCCAAGGGTCGATCCTGGGACCCTTTTATTCAATCTGTACATGCTTCCATTGGGTCAGCTAATACGCAGCCATGATGTATCGTACCACAACTATGCTGATGACACTCAGATCTACGTGTCGCTGACAGCAGGAGAACATGGGCCTGTTGATTTATTGTGTCACTGTATTGAACAGATCAATCTGGGGATGAAGAGCAACTTCCTCCAGTCAAAACTGGAATTTTTGTCTGTGACCCACAGAAACAAAGAGACAGTGTCATCAGTTACATTCTGACGCTCTCTCTGGAACCTAAACATCAGGTCAAAAATCTTGGGGTAATACTGGATTCTGAACTGAACTTCAACAGCCGCATTAAATCAGTAACATCAGCAGCCTTTTACCATCTTAAAAACATTGCCAGAATCAGAGGAATAGTCTCTAAACCAGACCTAGAAAGACTTATCCATGCTTTTATCTTTAGCAGGTTAGACTACTGTAACGGCCTGCTCACTGGGCTTTCTAAACAGCTTTTAAGACAGCTTCAGAACATCCAGAATGCTGCTGCTCGAGTTCTGACCAAAACCAGGAAATATGACCACGTTAGTCCAGTGCTAAAGACTTGCACTGGCTTCCCGTCACTCAAAGAATAGACTTTAAAACAGCCTTGCTTGTGTACAAATCTCTTCATTGTTTAGCCCCAAAGTACATATCTGACATGTAAGAGCCATATGAACCAGCCAGGACTCTGAGAACCTCAGGTAGTGGCCTCCTGCTGATGCCCAGAGTCAGGACCAAACAAGGGGAGGTTTCATTCCAGTTTTATGCTCCTGAAATCTGGAACAGTCTTCCTGCAGAGGTGAGACTGGTTTCAACTCTGGCGATGTTTAAATCCAGGCTGAAAACAGCCTTATTTAACTGTGCATATAGCAACTGAGAATATTTTTACTACTATTATTATTTTATTTTTATTTTATTTCTTTTAAATTCAAAGTTGATTTTATTGTTTCATTTTCTGCCCTTTTTTCCTATGTAAAGCACTTTGAATTGTCTTGTACACGAAAATGTGCTATACAAATAAACTTGGCTTGCCTTGCCTTACTACGGCTCCGTCAGCATGTGCTTCATGAGCCAACACAAATACTTAGTTTGCTGTGAAAAGCAGCACAGGCTCCAAACAGAAAGCTTTTGTGACTCTGAACTTTGACATACCTATTCAATTACTTCAAAACAAATCTATTAATGCAAAATCATGTTGAGTTTCCTCCAAATGAAACTTTAAACTTTTATACAACTATTTATATTGAATGTCTTATTTTCCACTTCTAACTTTAGATCCATCCGTCTATGCATCCATCTAGCGATTAAACCAGTGGTCTCACAACAAATGTCAAAAATGTCTCCATCAGAAAGCCTTTGGAAAACATTCAACTTTTTCTAAATGAAAAGAAGCTCTCCCCATTGCTAAACAATCTCAGTAGGGGCTCTTGGTGTCGTTGCTGCATTGCGTCAGTTAGATCAAGCTTAGACAGCTGGAACGGCTTTGACTTTTCCGTTTTATTCCTAGAAGCTATTATAATTTTATCGGATCCGCTTAAAACTCACATAAATAACAAATGCTTACTGTCTGTTACATTTCACCTACAGATTTGTGCCTCTTATCTTTTAGAAACCAAAATGACATCTGTACTTCCACTTAAAAAACGCAAAATTCATTTGAGTCAGCCTCCAAATGGCTTACATTGTCTGCTTTATTCTTCCTCAGCCAATCATAAGCATACATGTTACCACCCCTGGCCTGTAAAGGCTTTGTAGTCTGTTTAGTTATGCAGATTCAGATGTGGAAGCACCCTCTGCTGATTGGCTGCCAGTGGGCTGCAAAGAGGCTACTCCATTTGACCAACAGGAGATCATAAAGCCAATCAGGAACTGAGGCAATAAGGCACAATGCACCCTATAGCAGGCTACTGGGAACTTATTTCAGTTGGGCAGCTTTTGAAAGAGGCTTTGAACAGCTAATCACCACCTTGCCTTGAGCAAAAATATCTTGAAGTTTGATTTAAAGTAGTTTTACTTCTGACTACTTTGTTATGTTTAGCAGTTTGAGTTAGGTTTTGGTTAAGCTGTTTGTTTTGTCAGCGCCAGTAATATTACCTGTCTGTTTGTTTGTTTGTTTGATTTTTGAATTCATTTAATGGTGCGAGATGTCCCAGGTTCTATCCCGGACAAGCCCCCATTTGTTTTACGACCCCAAGGTCTAGGGTTCAGGGGGTGGTAACATAGAAATGTGTCCAGCGGAAAAACTAAATAAAAAGGGTGGAGTTTAAAAAAAAAATAATTAAAAAAAGAAAAGGTTCCATTCAAAAATCAAACACATTATCAGGCAGTTAATCTTACTGGTGCTAACAAAACAAACAGCCTAACAGCCAAACTGCTTAATCACTGAGAATGACACAGAAGAAAGGACTTGGTATGGGCACTTCCACATTTGAACACTGTATGTTTCCTTTTACCTATTTAAACAGATAATATCCCCTCAGCAAAGCAATTTGTGTATTGGAAAAAAATTAAACATTAACAAAAGAATCAGAAGATTTTTATCCTGTTATAGTATAGTACAATTCAGTTAGCTTGGCCCTAACCTTACACACAAAAAACCGCCTTCCCGTATGTTCACCGGTCACCATGCATCGTCTCACAGTTAAACACAACAGCTGGATTTTTTTCTTACACCTTGTCGGCCCTGACATGACAATTCCAACAATTTCACATGTGAAAAACTTCATTCGGAAAACACACACCACATGTGAAGTGATGTGAATCACACGAAAAGCCACATGTGGCTTTGGAAAGGTAAATAAAACAAACTAATGATTATCATGTTCCCATGGGTTTCACATATTTCCACATATGTGACTGAAATATATTCCACAAGTTTACTCCTAAATATATTGTATGTATTGTTCATGTTTTTAGCTTAATCAGATTGGACGGGATGCCTCTGATCTTTAGATCTGGGTCACTGATACATGTTATTTTCCCACTTGAGGTGAAATAGATGCTGAGGTTTAAATAGTTTTCCAGCCTCTTCATTATTTCTTTCATTAATTTTGCACATTCATCTCCATCCTTTCTTCCCCCCCCATGTATAAAAATATCCCCATAGAATAATGCTGTCAAAACAGTTTTTTTTTTACAACAACAGAGAGGGCGTACGAATGGTGATATGTGCTGTTCTGTAGATAACAGCTCCTCCAGAGCCACCTTTCGCACCCTTGGTTCCTCTTCTGATTAATTCTCTCCTCCATTTTATTTCTTGGTAAACCATGAATATAATTATTTTTTTTTTGCATGCATTTAGTATGTTTCCTGTGAACCGTCGACACAGATATTTTATCTGCACTATGTTTCCCACTAGAGCATCTTGCAGAGTTTCAACCTCCTCCCAGTCTCTTCCCCGTCTTCCCACTCACCCTCTCTCCTGCTATTCCTCAGGCAGCGCACTTTAGGGATCTGGGCGAGCAGCTGGCAGTCCTCAACTGGAGGAGGAGAGCAGAGAAGATGGCATGTTATTTTGGAGGCAGAACACACAGAGAGGAAAACTAGGAGCCACAGACACACCACACAAGCCACACAAGCACGGATTTAAAGCAATTTAAACACCCAGGAAAACATTCGAGCAAAAATTCCTCCTTGGTGAAAATTCGATTAACAGAATAGGATAAGGCTGCATAAACAAGTACGTTTCATTTTACTGAATAAATCACCCCACTATGCTATTTTTCTGAAAATTAACAAACAGTCAACTTTCCCTGCTCAAGCAAAAAAAATGTCTAAGTGTCTAAGTCCTTTTGTTAAGGCAGAGTATCAGCATTTTAAATATGGGGGCTGGAACACACTTGTGCGTTTTGAGGATTAGTAACTAACGCAGAAAGGGAGGTTGATCTTACTGAGGGATTGTGGGTAGATTTGGCAGGTCCTTTCTCTAGCAGAGATGCAGCCTTATGGTCACTGACTGAAGCTCGACAACTTGTAATCCTCTTTGATTAAATAATGTCACTCGTACGAACCCATTTGTCTGCGTTTACGAGACCCAGCCATGACACAGGGGATAGGGGTGTGTGTGAGAGATGGAGTGTGGGACAGCAGATTGATCTGTGTGTGTGTGTAAGCACATCTATGTGGGGGACTAATCGCTCAGGGAAGATGAGAGGGAAGCCATGGGCTACACCCACAGAGCAGATGTTGTATTTGTTTGTGTGTGTGCCTGATTAGATCCACTATTGAGTGCTTATGTGAGTTTTATGCATTTTAAGTTTTCACCCTTTGTCGTGTTGTGCTATATTCTACTAGGATTTTCTAGTGAAGTCTTAGGAATTAAATTCATTTTTTTGGGAAATAAAATCTAATATCATCTATTAAATCTATTAAATATCAGTTGCAAAGAAAAGTTTGTGTCAGAATTGTGACTTTTAGAATCTGACACCCAACAATAAAATCCAGGTCACAAATGCAGGTCCGTAATAGACTTTTTATTTGCACTATGATTGTTTGTAATCAAATTATACATTTATAGTCATAGTATTCATCAAATTCCGTAAATCTCATTTCTTACATGCGATGTAAAGACACCTGGTAACTTAAATCAGGAATAAACACAGCGTTTGCCAAAATATTTTGAGCAACAATACCCCCTCAGAGTAAAGCGTGAGCATTCTGATAGTGAAGGACACAGTTAATCTTTGTTTAACCTTTTGCCTTATTTTTACTGAGCGGTATAACACGTGCCGGTGCAGTTCGACTCAACATTCTGTCCCTTTCCCTTGTAACAGCTGTCTATAAAAGCAATTGTAGAAAACAAAATTCATTGTAATTAAGCTACGTAAACTATACTCTGTCTCCAGATTAAAAACAGGGTCAAATAGCCAAAATAAAACAATGGCTCTACAATTTTATTTCTCTACTTTTCTTAAGAAGTAATTTATTTGGCAAACAACAACCAGCTTACATAGCTTTATTTTAATTTTAACCATACAAAAAGTATCAAAAGACAGGGCACTTACAAAACAATAAATAAACTCTTTAGGAGTTTATAAATTTGATTTGGGTTCTATAAAACATATGTCCTATTTATTACCTCACACCAACCTAGAAATACATTCAGTATTTCTTGTGTGTAGCAGAGTTCCTCCAGGTTCTGCCTTCAGAGGCCTTCTGTTCAAGATGCATCTCCTCCTTCAAGCCAATATCTTCCCCAAATTGAAATGTTTTATAGATTCCCAAATGAGACCCAACCGTTGCTTTTGAATCCATCTCCACCCTGCCAGTTACCTCTCTCTCTCTGAATGCATGTATTTTCTATTTGTTTCATCTCAAATAGGGATAAAACTGAGGTCTCCTAATCTGTGCAAAACAATTTATTAATAAAAGCAACATCTATTATTTTATTGTTGTTAATTACCTGCACATCTAATGACTGTATTGTTGTTATTTTATCTTCCTCTGGCTGGTTAAATTGTTGTTTTTGTTGGGCAAACCTATTCTTGTCACAGCAAAATTAGACTCAAATGTACTTAGTCTACACACAGTACAGATCAGTGTCCTTGACTGAGGACAAGGTGCATATAGTTAAGGCGAGGCTTAATGAGATTACTCTCAGCTGGCCCAATCCTTAATGCTATTGCTGTGCGACGTGCTCCGCCACCTTCTTTGCCTGTCTGCCTGCCAGGTCCCATCTATTGTCCAACATGCTCAAACTCTCACTGCCAGACCTGCATGCCAAACCTTTTGATGCACTCTGGTGTGAGTGCCCTCCCCCATGCAGCTTTACTTACATAAAGGCTAAATAGAATGGAGTGTTCAATTATCATAAAACCAAATGTTTTATGAAAGTTGATATAATTAAATATTGTTTAGCCCCGATACAATTACAAGTGAAAAGGTTTGACTGCTTTAACTATTGGAAATATTTCCAGAGAGTATTCCTTCTTCTCACTTACTTTAGCAACCAGGTAAACAAGAAGGAAGCTCACTGGCTCACAGTCAGACAGGGGCAAAACTGAAAGCCCCAAACTGTAACCAGGGACAACAGGAAACTGTTTCATGTGAAACTCAACACTGGGAATTGTAATTAAAAACAGGGAGGAGGCTTAAAGTCTTATTTAGAGGTCTTTTGGCAGAGAGAGTCCAGTTCAGATATGTTGGGTAGTGTGTGTTCATCTTGGGTGCATATTGACTGGCAGCACACAGGGAGAATAAATCACGGCATTAGGGAGCTTAAAGTGCTCCTGCTGCTACATCCGTTGAGACACCACTGTTTAGATGTCTGGCCAGCTCTGGCACTTTCAAATGTGTCCTTATGCGGGTCTGAGCACAGAGGGAATTTAGGTCACCGTGTGGTTCCCACAGACGCAAGTTACATGTGGTGATAATTACAGAAAGTACAGTGGACGGTGTGAAGCATGAGCTCATGTAATTGAACTGTCTAATGCTGATAAACGGGAAAAATTCCATGGTTATCTTTAATTTACACAGGTTTGCTCTGATACATAGAAAGTCCTTGTGTTTGTGGAGCTACTGAAAACAAGAAAGTTAAGGTTACATACTTACCCTCGTCTCTGATAGCATAAGTGGGGTATGTCTCTACCCTTATGCTCCCTTACTTTGCCCTCAGAAGGTCCTATTGTATTATGCCAACCATGATTAGCTGGCAGCTGTGCCACTAATGCCTGGAGCAGGAATGTCCTCTGTGTATCCATTAGCGAGGTACCATGCCACATTGTCATTCCACCAGAATAACCTTGCCCTTGCTGGTAAGGTACCTAACTTATGCTATCAGAGAACTGGGTTATGTGTGTAACATTTAGTGCAAGCATTCGCTTGTAATCTCACTCTGCGCATAAAGATACTGAAGTATTACACAATACACTGTTTCTGAAGCTGAGAACGGACTTTGTTAAGGAAAGCTGCATTCAAACCTACATTTTTAAATGTGGATGCAGCAATATCCAAACTGTAGTCTCCAAAGATGGGTGGTGAAGCCCAACTTGCACCTAACAGATTTACTGGGGGGAAATACCCTAGAATGTAACTTTGCCCCTTACACAATGAGCACAAAGACTTCTACTTTTGTACCTGCAATAATTGGCCTCTACCAACCAGAACATGACGTTTGAAAATGAGATAGCCAAAATGTGGTCTAGACAACCTGTCCAGTCTCCCAAAGCCTATAATTTAGTCAACGTAGAGATGCAATGGATTGTTCGGTTTAGACGAGGCAATGCTGTCCCACTTGACAAACCTAACTTGACAAGCAGAAATGGCTGCCAGAAAAACCTTTACAGTAGAAAAAGATTGTCCTTTGTTGCAACTTCCTGAAGGAATGTCAAGATGACTTGCATCAAACAAGCAAATGACAGGGTATGATTTTGAGAGCATTATTCCTCAAGTACCTTCAATTTGTGAAATATCTGTGTGTATGCCCGCGAAAGCAGATCAGTGTGTATTTGCCACAAAGCAGCTGAACTATCTCGGCCAGCCAGGGATAGATATAACACCCCAGCTTGCTTCACAATGCAAGATTTACTGTCAAAGAAAATGTGAACTTAAAGTAGGTTTTGTATTTAGAGGGTGAATAGCTTCTCCTTCAAGCATTCACTATGTAATACAGTCCCCCCGCGTAGTCCTGAGAAGCACCTATTCCATTACGCCATGCCTGATTGGCTGGCAGCTGTGATACTTATGCTTACAGGAGGGATCCTGTAAGCATCTGTGAGCACAGCACAGCTTTAAACATGCATTTTGAAAACCCTTGTCACTTTACCCACCTTGTTTAGCGACTAACGCTCAGTTAAATGTGGACATAGCTCAGAAATCTGTTGTGGGGCCTATCACCAACACAGGTGTGATCAGGGTGGGCAACACTATGTTAAACTCCTGGCACATGGGCACATTGAAATCTAAAAAGAAGGAAGTTGGAATCAAATCAAAACCTTATGACAACAAGAAGACTTCCCATAGAGCTGCAGTCAACCGTACTGCAATTAGAGGTGCATAATTATGTGGAAAGTTGCAATATGTGAGGAGGGGTGACAAAACAAAAAAAACAACAACCCTTAAACCCTCATAGGATACATCTTAGTTACTTTACCAATGCATCTCGTGCCATGAGAAACAACAAGCAATGAAATTAGTTCAAATGGATTGACTTTTAAGCTGTTTTGTATGTGATATTAATACTGTGTAAAATAAAATTGCAATTCCCAAGAATCCCAGAGGAATTTGAGAGCTACACATTAGATTATGCATGCCTCAGTTAGCTTCGTAATTCTTTATTAGTACAATTACCAAAGGATACACAAGTATGGCTTCTTTGCATGGGCAACCTCAAGGCAAAACTCAAATGTTAATGGTTTGGTTTGTTTTGCAGGACATGTTTTGGTTCAGTACGTGCAATTTAAGATACTTAAATTCATAATGATTTAATTTCAGGAACCAATTTGGATTACAGAAAGCAATTAAATTATCCTAAATAGCTTGCCTATGTCTAACAACCTCACATGCTGTCTTTAGACCAAATAGTGACAAACCATACGATACCAACCTCAGCTTTTTTTCTTTCTTTTGATAAAATCTCCAATGGAGTTTTCAGTATCACTGATGAATGCAGAACAATTTATGTTCCCAAAAACTGGTTAATTAATGTTACCAAGACCAAAGTGTAAGGTCAATCAACCGTTTTTTAAAGCATTGTTGCTCAAGGGCCTAGAAATTAAGTGTTAAAGAAATTAAGTCTGGTCCATGGGAATACAGTACTGTAACTTAAAGCTGTTACAAAGATGAGGAATGGTAGCTTAATTTATTTAAAACAACAATTTAACTGAAAAAGTACTGACACCGACCCAATAATTGTTCAGAACTGCACTGTTATTCTAAAATGATTGATTATAGCAGACTAAAAATAGACTAATTTGGTGCTTCGCCATACTCCCTTTAGTAACAAGTAAAAATTTTAAAAACTTGCCATCAGTGCTGAAGTCATCTATAAGGATTATTTCCTGGATGAGAGATGGGGGGCTTCGCATCAGGACACTGTAAGGAGACGCAAGACATGACATGAGAAACAAAGTGAAAACACGTGCTTGTGTCACTGCACCAGCCTGCGGGGACCATTTACGTTCAGCCCCATTACCTTTTGATGGTGCGAAGTAGAGTAGAGCGAGCTTCGTTGTGGAAAGTGATGACGATGCTTGTGGAGGGAAGGTCTGCATCATAGGTCAAAGATGCGCATCTAAAACAAAACGTAAAAAAAAGAAAAGAAAAGCTTTGATTTCTGTGTTTGGTCACGTACGATTAACTTACTGTCCAGCGACAAAGCAGACACATATTAAACAGTCCGAGCCAGCTGTGATTAGGAGATGTAGCCTCATTGTTGCCATTAGTGACGAGAAAATATCCAGTTGCCTGGCAACAATCGCACAGGTTTGGGACCACGTTCTTCGACTTTTATTATTTGACTGACGGGCTCATTTAGCATCTTTTAAATGTGTCTAAAAGTGCAAACAGTTTTACAAAAAATACCTGCAAATGAGCTTTAAACTTGTAAAAAAAAAAAAGTTGAAACAGGTTGTTGAGCACAAAATAGCTCAAGGATTTTGGGTTGTTTGATCGAAGAACACTCATGGGTGATAAGACAACACAGAAAAAAAGAAGCAACTGGTGAAAGGGTTTATGTATGTTTTAGCAACCATACGCATTAAATTAAGAATGGATAAAGGAAAATGTCCCACACATGTATGGAATGATGCTAGAAACATTCTCACCAAGTTTGTTAACCCAAATAATTTAACTTTCCAGTTCAATTAATTTAATAAACAAACTCAAAAAGCAGTATGCAACAACCTTTTAACATCTAGTTTGAGCTATTTCAGTGTACAGGGCCTTGTTAATGTACGGATCAAGTCTAAAACTGCACATCATCCTGCCACGTAAATAAAGAGCAATCATCAAATAAAAGAGATTTAAGAAGAAGCTTCATCTACTGGGGTTATAAGCTTTTATTTACAATCACAGTGGAATGGCTTAGATCAAAGCGTATGTATGATATGGCCCAGTCAAAGTCTAGGGCTAAGTCTTATTACAAATCTGTGACAAGGTGTGAAAAACTCCAGTCACAGATACTCTCTGTCCAATCTGAGAAAGCAGATTTCTTTGTCATGTTGGCACAGTAATCAGTTTAGGTATCAGGATTTGATAAACCATATAAAATTAATGCAATGTGTTTTATAGAGAGGGAAAACAAACCAAAAAGGATGAAATTGAGACTCAAGAAGTTAAAAAAACAGCATTCTGAACTGCTTTTCAAGCAGCAGTCCCAGGATAAATGAACTAAAACGATCCTAAATTCCCCCAGCGCTAACGAAAGATTAGCTCCTGATCCTCTTGTGAAGATCAACAAGGCAGAATCTGAGGTGCAAACCCAGCTCACCTGTAGTGTCTAGTGTCTCGGATGGCTCGCTCGCTGCCCAGACGGTCGCTCTCCTGCAGATTAAAGGCGTGCTCCCTGTAAGGGTCGTCTCCTGGCCTGAGCTGCTTGGCTGCCAGGTAGGCCTTCTCATCGAAGCTCCCCAGCAGCTGACTCTGCTGCTCGCCTCGAGGGGGCTGAGTCACCTGCGGAGAATGCAAAATCAAGTCCACAAACGCAAAGGCCTCCCTTTAAAACATGTTTGTCATTTCTTTTGGATGACTTTGTTCAATTTGTCCTGGGAGTAAGGAGAAAATCTCCCCCCTGGCCAAGTCCTGGCACATTTAATGTGCACCCTCTCAATGTAGGATGCCAACAAATAAATCAATTGGGCTGACTTTTAAGTCCTTATGAATCCCATCATCAGGCCAAAAATGTAAATGTCAGCATCCTATCAGGGCGACTGTGTCCTTGCTAATTGAAATGAGCTGAGCCCTCACCGGATCGGAAAACGCGGTCGATAAATCGTTGGTAAATAATGGATTTTCCCCTCAAGGAGCATTAGCTCTCATCAGAAGCCCCGGATGAGTTATATGGTAAAACAGTTTAAAGGAAGATGAGAGAAGCCCTCCTGAAAGAGGTTCAGGCGCATAACAGACATGCAGGTACAGCTTAGGCTGCTGCTGCTGCTGCTTGAGTGCTGGTCTGTGCAGCTTGAGGAGGTAGGAAAAAGATCCTGAGGAGGCTGAGGTCAGACTGACCTAATTCTCAGTCTCTCCTGAGAGGCAGTAAGACCCCAAAGGTGTGAAAAAAAAGAAACTGAATAGTTGTCAGGGACACTCATACAGATAAAAAGCAATTAATACCGATAGAAACTCGCCTTAATAAAGTAGCTGTTGTGTATTTATTACTTAAGAAATATGCCTGTGGCTAACTTTAACAGGGACAGGTGTTTAGCTGTATTCCTTTGGCCTCAGAATGAGCTCATACTCCAGGTTCTCTTGCAAAGTTCACACAGTAATTCGTTTAATTAAATATAAACCATCAATGATTTATTTTTTTTAACCGAAGATACTGGAGTTGACCAATTTTTCTGCACTCATCATGTGTGAATGATGTGTGATCATGGGTTTTAATTCGGAGAAAGCACAAAGGTGAAAGAAGCCATGAGGAAAGAGGTTCCTGCATGTCCAGCTTGTAGCTGGGTTCCTTGTATTGGGTTTATTGTCTTTATTCTCTGGGAAATTAAAATGTAGAAGATGACCATTTCTGAAGCTAAGCAAGCTAATGGCTAATATAACATGATAAATGGCGTAATATGTATTTGTTGCATACATTTATTTTTGTTTTTATGTCAAATCACAAACACTCAACACAAATGCAACATATTAAAGCACTGAAGAAGTTTCAGTTTCAGTGGATTTTGGCGGCCAGTGGACGACAACAGTAGTGTTTTTGCCTGAAGGAAGACTGCATTTCCCATGAGCACCAGTGCATAGCTTCGTGACATCCTGATCTCCCAGTCGGCTGCAGATGGATTGATGTACATTTCTGTTTCCACTATCTGTGTGAAGGATTGTGGTGAAATATTGTCATGTGATGATGTTGAAAATAAGAAACAGGGGAAGTGACGTATTTTGTTAAGCAGTTAGCACATTTGTAGTTGTTTTGTGTGGCATGGTTCCTGCCACCCTCCAAAAAGCTGCTAAGTTCTGGTTAAAGCGATACAGACCCCTCAGGTCATGACAGAGGCGTCATTCAACAAGTTGTAAGTCGACGTATAATCACAAAGGTTATGGAAATATTTTATGAAGGTTGAAAAGTTACTTAGCATTGCTTTAACAGCAAAATGCGCCTAATATAAATGATTAAAGAGCTAAACCAAGGATAAATGTATTCTTGTCTAAAATGTTATATTATAGTTGGGCTTTGGGTTTGTAGAGAAATGTATAGCAGACAAAGATTTTCCTGGCTTTAAATGCGTGTAGAAAAACAGCTACAATTTTAACAGATGAGTAGATACCATATATCTTGGTAGTAGACGTGTAACAAAAAGCAGGATGTAGACATCTTTCTTACTGTTTGACTCCTATGGGATATACTTCAAATAGGTACAGTAAAATGCACTCAGTCCAAGTGGGTGGCAGCAAAATTAGAAAGAGTTCAACTGTATAGCCACCAGAGTTCTAGCTTCATTGGCCTAATGCAATAAAACAGTAATTGGATTATTGCATCATTACGTGTGATTGTAAGTCCCCCTGCAAACAACAAGATCCAAAAACACAAGCAATCCTGCTGACGTAAGCAGATAATTTCATTCACTCTGTTCGTTGGTAAAATAATGATGTTGAGGTCAGACTATTCAGACTATTCTTCTGATTTAGAAAACTTTGTTCCGTTTAGTTCAGTTAGCAAAAATCATTCCTGTCACACGCGACTTTAGATTAGTAGTTGCAATAGGCAGGCTGCAGGTTCAATTCCAGCTGACGTACGTAAAAGGTCAGTGTGCGCTTATACAACGCACTTAACCCCACGTTGCCTACCAATGTATGAATGTGTTCCTGTGAGCGAACGGGCGATTGTGGCTTCACTGTAAAGCTCTTTAAGTGGTCAGTGGGAATAGAAAAGGTACAGCAAAGGTTCAAATTGACAAGTCTGGCATGGAACATTCCCCAAGTGCGTACAAACCGATGCATGGGTCCATAGGCAGGTACAAAGTGACGCATGGCTGGAAATAATTGTAACCAAGTGAGAAATAAATTGAGGCGTTATTGATAACAAATGTCCCCAAGGTGGGTACAAACTGACAAATATTTCCAGAGCAGGCAAGAATTGGTGCATGTCCTGTAAGAAGAACTTGTACATGCAGACATTCCCACTTCGAAACTGAGTGATGGACGGTTGGTACAAAATGTCCCCAAAGAGGTTCACAATCCAAACATCGGAAAGATGGATAATGATTAGCTGATTACTCCTTATGTCCCTAACAAAGCACTCCGCTCTCAGACTGCAGGTTTACTGGTGGTTCCTAGAATCTCTAAAAGCACAATGGGAGGCAGATCTTTCAGTTATCAGGCTCCTCTCCTGTGGAACCAGTTTCCAGCTTTAGTCCGTGAGGCTGACACCCTGGATAGTTTCAAATCTAGGCTTAAAACTTTCCTTTTTGTTAAAGTTTATAGTTAGCAAGAGGTAGAGAAGACAGTATAATCTGGTTGGAGGAAGAACTAAGTCTTGACAGACGGTTCTCCTTTGTTCTACCTTCTTCATGTCTCACTCTATAGGGTTAAGTTATTTAAGTTTTTCTATAGTTATGCTGCTTTAGGCTTAGACTTCTGGAGGACAATCTGACCACTTCTCTCTCTGCTACTTTCTTCCTTTGTCCAATCTGCTTAGTTACTGTTATTTCAACCTTGTTAACCTTTTGTTTTCTCTTAGTGTTCTTCTCTCCATAGTAACCCCACCTGGTCTGGCGTTCTGTTAGCTGAGACAGCTTCTTGGATGTGAACATGGGCTGAGATGCTCCCAGTGACGCTCTACAACTGAGCCAGGTTCTTCTGGAGGTTTCTTGCTTTTTGAGGGGAGTTCTTCCTCTCCACTGTCGCTACATGCATGCTCAGTATGAAGGATTGCTGTAAAGTCAACGTCAACACAAGCCATTGTTTCTATCTGGTGATTCTAAAGGAGTGAAGGCTACAAGTCAATGACTCCATGAATCTGCTGGGGTTCCTTAGATTGGAAACTTTTTAAAATTGATTTGTTATGATGTATCTTTAATTTTAATTGATTTTCTTGTAAACTGCCTTGAGACGACATCTGTTGTAAATTGGCCCTATAGAAATAACTGATTCTTGATTGAGACAGTGTTGGAAGGAATTGTCACTTGTTTGGGTATAAGACATCTCCAATATGAACGCGAATTGGTGCAAAGGTGATTAGAAATATGTTTATGGTGCGAAGACTTTGACAAAGGGTCAAGTAGCCAAAGTCCATAGATAAAACACAAATGAATGTTGGGTAAGAAAATGTCCAAAAAGATCCCAGAGACGGGTATGAACTAGTGGGTATGAAACAACCCAAACAGTAAACAACTGGGTGCGTTGGCGATATGAAATGCAAACAACTTTACTTAGCACTAAACTACAAAACAGCTAAAACACAAAGGGTATAAAGTGGTGATATTACCAGCAACTTTCAGTATCATGCTCCAGGGACGCCTGCCAAGACCAAATGATCAAATAAATGACAACGTTTTTAACTGTTTAGATAGGTTTTCTAAAGGACAACAAAGAATAAAGATGATTATTACCTTGTCAATCAACGCATCAATAAAATATTAGACATATCAAGAACCAGATGGAACATGTTTTACTATATCTAAACCTTTGCCTGATCTATTTACAGAAGCTAGTAAGATGAAAAAATTTATTATTGAAATTCCTGATCTCCTTGTTAAATTATCTAGCCTCTATCCCTAGAAAAGTGGTATCTACGTTATAACATGGATAAAAAACAACAAGCAGATGACCCAAACGTGTAACAGTAGACCTTTTGAGGCTCTGTCTCGTGAATTAAGTATGAGCTTTGTCAAGAAGATGAGCAGGTCCGCTCTTACAAGCTGACTTGAGACACTCAGTGAATTACATGCAAGCAGCATCTGCTCTATGCATGGAGAGAGCAGCTCTGTGGTGGTGTTTATGTGCTTCTGTCAGATGACGGAGAACACCGGAGATGCAGTGGGCATCAGATTACCTGCCTATAATGGGGGTGGTTTTGTTCACGGCCTCTTCATATCTTGCCAGAGGGGAGAACCCTGAAATATTCATAATTCTGTTTATATTTTAATTATTTGCTGCGTATTGGATTACAATACACTATGGCAGGGTATTGGATATTAGAGTCATTTGATAATCTGGAGAAGCCTTAGTTATTACAGCCTAAGACTGCACCAATAAATCTATTTCTAACTTATCAAACCTTGATCAAAATGTATTATTTTTAAACAAGAAAGGGCTTATTGCCAGTAACGTAACACTCTCGGTAAAAATCAGTAAATGTCTTTCACATGACATATTTCAATCTTTACATTAAGTCACCCAAATGTGCAGAATAAAAACTAATACTAAATACTAAGCTATCTTCGCCTGGAAATAGGCACCAGTACCCCAATGAATCTGCAAGAATTAGTTGCTATACGGTTAAGTCAATCTCATGAGTTTCATTTAACGGAGTAGGATGCCTTGCACGTACACTAACTTCAGTACTATTTTTTTTAGGCATTACAATAATAATGGAACATGCAGTTGATCCCAGTTCAGTCATTAACAGGACAATAAACCAAAATCTGTGATTGAGTTCTTGTGCAGTCACATGTCTACTAAAATACTGTTGGATTGCATTTGTGTTGCGAGGCTAAGCACTGAAATGTTGAATATTACATTGAGTGACGAGGAGCTAAAACCTTAAATAGAAACCTAATGACGTGCATAAAGCATATGGAAGATTAGAACAGCAGCTAAAGCCAAAAGGGGGGTTAAAGGGAGGCTAAGGTCGAACGTTTGCAACACGCCCAGCGTTAACGTCGAGGCACCAGATGTGCAGGTCAGTGAGGGCAGTGATTATGTGGAATGCTTAAATGTTTAAAAATCGAATCAGAAAAAGTTCACATGGAGTGTTTCACTGTAAACCGAAGCGCATTGTAGGGAAATCACAAGAAAAGACGGGTGGGGGGAGGAAAAGTGCAGCCAGCTTTTACAAATGATGTCATCACCTGTAACAAACAGAGCTAATGAAAATACTTAAGTGAGTTAGAGAGAGAGAGAAAGACAGAGGAAAAAATCCACTCTGCCCGTTTGGATAGAGCGTTTAGTGGAATGTGGACTGTTTCATTTTAGCTTGTTGGCTAAAATGAAACAGTTCAAGTTTTTTCTGATGTGATTTAAGTGCCTTCGGTTTTTTGCCATCCTTCCAGGAGGACTGCATGTGGAAAGTGTATGACTAATAGCCGTCTTGTCAACAGTGTTTCAAGTGAGCTTTGGTTTTCCGAAGCTCATCCAGCATCATCCGAGACCTTTTGGCTGTGCTCTCCTGCACATTTAGGAGAGCATTAATCCTATCTGAGATGCTAGGTTTTCAGTTTAGCCATGCTCGATCCATTTTTTTAATTAGCCAAAGCAAAACTTGTGTTTTTTTTAACATATATTACACAAAATACAATTAAAAGACTTGTAAGGATGAGGTTGTAACGCAACCTCACACTTTTGCAAGACACTACAACGAACAGCAAACTGAAAAGAAACAATGGGAGAATCTATTTACATCCACCAACAAAACAAGGAATCAATTATGCCAGAAAGAGCCAGCAGGCCTCCCGTCCCTACCAGCCTGATCCTGCTGAAGAGCGCGCGGCGGAGCTGGCAGCAGGCAGGCGTCGGCTCAGATTACCACAACAAACAGCAGGGACATCTCAGTTTGGTGACAGGCCAACCACCCACCGACAACATCGGCGGTTACAGAAGAGGCAGCTTCACTTTCAGGTCAGAGAGCGATCTGATTAGACTTGATATCTGATGGCCGGAGTACAGCGTGAGCCTGGAAAGTCCAGCCGGAGGGATGCAGCGCAGCATATCGAAAGGGATTATCGCGTGCATCCTCCATCCACAGCCTTGGCTTACATATTCAAACGCTGGGGCAGAGCCCAGCTCCATCTTCTTATGGGCTGCACGGTTAAAGGCAACAGAAAAACGATGTCTGGCACAGAACTTCAATCGACTGTCTAAGCTACTATGCTTCTATTTATAATTCTCAATTCCTGGTGCAATAAACTGTCGGGTAATTTATTTCTATATTGCTCTTGCTTTATTTTTACAGCTGTAACTGCTTGTGTCTGTTTACACCTAATGGAGCAGAATCCCTGCAGCCAGCTTCACCACATGGACCTGTTCTGTTACAAATGAACCTTTAAGGACAGACTAGGCCTGTATGGCCAACAAGGTCTCTCTCCTAAAATGTCCTTCATGTGGTTCTGCAAAGATCCCAGGCTCTTACATTGTCATCCGTCTGACGCTCTGACTGTCTCCTAAATCGGACATCGACTCTAAAAATGACGTCAAACCACAGACCAGTTTGACAGACGACTAGGGTTTTCTGTTCGTTGTGATGCCAACCACTGAGGTGAGATTTTAAGAAATGAAGGATCTGAGATCGGGAAGATGCAGTCTTGAAGTAGGCAACTCTTACTCTATTAACGTTTCTTGGAAGTCCACCCAACTCTGGCTAACTAAGGTTAGCATTTCAAGGATGATAATGCATTTGTCTATGGTTCATTTCAAGCGTTTAAACACTAAGTTGTGTTTGTTCACAATGAGAGGACGTACAGCGCTGTTCGGGACTGGGTTTTGAAATGGATCAAGGGTCAGGAGCGTTCATGAACACTTGAAGAGTTTATAAGTCTACTGTTCTCTTCTATCACGTCATACGTTCATCATTGGCAGCGTTTCCCGTGTCGGCAGCACAGGAAGGGAACAAACCGTCGCTCTTTGATTCAGATTTTTATTTAAACTAGCGTTATTATTGGCTTATCTGCTTCTCGTCGTGAGAAGAAGATAAGCCAGGTTTTTTACACATGTGTCGTGTGTTTGGACGACTGGGAGTGGTGTTTTGTACTAGCACGGCAATCATGCACATATCTGACAAAATGCATGTCACAGAGTGTTGTGATGAGGTAAATACCAGAGTTTTTAAAAGGGGGGAGTCACTTGAAGAAAGCTAGACTTAAGATTAAGTAAGTGGGCAAAACAAGTATCTTTAAAACAATATCATAAGATCACCTCTGTTTTTAATCATTATTATAAGATAATAGGACAACAACCTAACAAACCATGTTTAAAACATGCTTGTTAATACCGTTAGTGTAGCAAACAATTGCAATACTTGCTAAATAGTAAATAAAACAGAATAAAATGATATAAAAGCTGATGTTTCTTATATTTTGTAGCACTGTCTGTGGGTTTATAAATAGGGTCTCGGGGGATCATGGCATGGAAAACTCTGATCTAGATTATATAGATGAACATGAAGATCACGAAAGCTTGATAAGTAATATTTAATATCCAACCAAATGTTGCGTGTAATCAGTATTTGTGGTTGCACCAGAATAATGACTGTGCTTTGGTTTATGAGTAAATCCTCGCAGCAAATCTAGATTCTCTTCCCTTTTTTGATTTCAGTGCCTCATCTGTCCCAAACATAATAATAATAATAATAATAATAATAATAATAAAATGTCCCTGGAAAGTTCTCAGTGCTCTCAGTGTATTTGTTTGCTAGCCAGGCTGAGATATGAAGACATGTCTTCACAGGAGGAGGACGCTGATCCTCCTCTGCATCCATGTCAGCGGAGCATATTCCAGCTGAGCTGCACCTTCATTCAAAGTTGCACAACCACGCACACACACGCACGCATCAGCATGCACCACGCACTCTCCTGCAGCACCCTTCTCCTTTCAGCCTCTGTTGTTGTTTTGTTGTTGTTGTTGTTGTTGTTTTGCACTCACGATCAGAGGGATGGTCCGCTCGTCCCGGTGGACCTCCAGCCGCCCGGGGACCAGCCTCTGGCCGTGGCCCCTGGCCCGAGCCTGCGCCGCGGACGACGACGGCGTCGACGCGGGCTTGCTGTCCTGCCACAGGTAATAGAAGGTGCCGAGGATCCAGGCGACCGTCAGAATGGCGATGGCGTTGGCCCGTATCCTGCGCATGGTGAGCCCATAGGGAGGCGCGCCGGGGCTGCTCAGGGCTGGAGGTTAGCAGCCGCCGCCGCCGCCGCCGCCGCCGATGGTTCGATTCCGCAGACGGAGGCGGGGATGTGCCTCTGGGTCCTGCGGGAGAGCTGCGTCGGGTCTCTGCTGGGAGCTGCGCGCCGACTGAGCGCGAGGCACCGACGCCGAGCCGTATCTGACGCGCGTGCGCGCGCACGCACTCTGAACGCGCAACAGTGTCACGCATGCCCAGACGCGGAGATGTCTGTCCTTTACCTCCTTATTGTTAGAACGAGGCTCCGCTTATAGATAATAATAAATGTGTTATTACCTGTAAACCACTTATAACTCATTATTATGTGGTGAGTCAAAATCTTTTCACCTATTTCATCTGAAGGTGATATAATAAACATATCTTGTACGCACGAAAATAATTTGTACTTATATTTTTTAGGAAAAAAAAAAATATATATTTAATTTTTCTGAATTACACGAATCTGACGGTAAGTGAGTAAAACAAATGCTTATAGTTTGTTGATCAGATCTGGCTCACTCTTTTAAGAGTCTGGTTTGTCTGTTGTATTCTTAATTATTAGTATGTCTATAAACGTTTTAGTAGCCTTCTAAATGGGGAGCCTTATTATAAAGTGGTTCAGAGCAAATAATAGAGACAGAAAAAGCCGCCTGGTCGTTTTTCTCATCCACTCCATTTTTGTTAGGGCTTCACATTATAACCAAGGCGCTTCTATAATAAGAAGATGGTGTCCGCGTTCCCTTTAAGATGCTCCTGGTGCTTCATGCATGCAAAGCCTTCACAGGTGATGCCATTATACAGTGATCTTTATTTTTCTGAAGGGCAAGTGTCCTATAAACCATATTTTTTGTCACGAAACAACATACTGGAGTGTTTTATTTTATGTCCAAG
Source organism: Orestias chungarensis (assembly GCA_032876305.1). Classification (NCBI taxonomy): domain Eukaryota; kingdom Metazoa; phylum Chordata; class Actinopteri; order Cyprinodontiformes; family Cyprinodontidae; genus Orestias; species Orestias chungarensis. Next base: position 1,516,871 of record JAVLVB010000091.1, on the reverse strand, counting down.
ACCTCTTGTGAGGTAAAGTTGTTAAAGGAAGTTTGGAATAAATCCCAAACTTCTTTTTAATGAGAAAAAAACATTTACATATATACAAATGTCAGTCAAATGTCTCTGAATCATCACGCTAAAGGCTTAGGTTACCCTGAGCGGCCTCTATAGTTCTACTATTGGCTGCTGGAGGACAAACTGACTATTTTTATTTGTCTGCTATACTTTCTTCTACTATTCCATAATTTCCATGAGTTGTTTTTATTTGTTGTTTTTTTTACCTTTATTTCTTTCTCTCACTGTTTTTTTGGCTCTCCAAAGAAGCTACTGGCATTCTGTTAGCTGTGAAACCTTCATGCTGGAAACCATTTTTGTTCACCGTATTTCCTAAATAAACACCAAATTAAATGGAAAAGCAAGGTCGGAAAATTGGTATTAAATGGTGACAAATTGTTAATCCAGCACACAGAATCTGTTTTTTCTTTCTTTTCTGCCATTGTCCTGCAGTTAATATCAAGTTGAGCCAGATTATGCCAAAGTTAACATGTCAGATATAGATTGTATTGACCAAAAATCAGCAGAAGTACAAATTTAAATCAGCTGATTCTGAATCAAGCAGAAGTGGACATCTTATTGTTTTGGACACAAACTTTAGTATGTCATTTTTTTTTTTTTGGTAAGAATAAGTCTTTAAATGTCCCCAGAACCGAGATATAATATATATCTTTACTTCTGTGGGTGGGTTGCTACTCATTATTCTGCTTGTGCATTTTAATTAACAGCTTCCTGCTCACCGAGATAATTACACACTGCGACTAAAATGGTGAAAAAGTGTTAACTCCTCCGTATCTTCTGAATAAACATGAGGGGTAAAAACAACCCAAATCTGAATCCGTTGGACTGAGACGACCATCTTTTATTTAAAAAAAATTTTTTTTAAATGGTGGACATGCTCATTAAAAACAACAAAAGCATCACAGCAACACCCTGCAGGGAATAACGGAGCAGAGGAATCTGCGGTTTCTCATCCTTCTCCCCTCTCTGCTTCGAAAACCGTGGAAAACACCTAACAGCATGAACTCATCCAGACCCAGCTGGGGCCCGCCGCCATAGCACCACGGGTCAGGAGGGCCAAGTTTTCATCATCACAAGCACAAGTGAGGAGAAACATGATCCAGAGGCGGCGAGGGAAAAGGCTAGATGGTGAAAATGAAGTCACCGACTGTACAGAAATCCCCTCGCAGCTGTGTCCTGTTCAGAATAGTTTGATTTCTTGATGTTCTTTTGTTTTTTTACAGATGATAGTATGTCGCATGTTTCCCACCAGCGTTAAGTAAATGTGCTTTACAAAATATGCTTTACTTCTTTAATTGAATCCCAGGGGAAATACACTGAAACCAACGGTCGCCACGGGACAAACTGTGAAAAGTTCAAATAGGAGGGAAAAACACCTTTTGTGGGCCTCAAAACAAACACGCTGCTGTCGTTGCTAATTCAATCGCAGGCATTAAAGATACCCATTGGGAATTCGAAATAGGTCCAACTTCCGGGGGTGGTGCTCGCAGCTTTTCTCTCCATACAGCTCGTTAATTCTCATCATTTATTTGGTATGTGGAGGTTTATCTCATTGCACTGATGAACCATCTATTCCCGGTCTTCCTTCCCGTCACGGTGAGGCCGTCAGCTAATGAGATCTGCCCTGAATCCGTCATGTGTACACAAAGAGAGAAGGAAGCGTACGGGGGTCACAGACACGTCTGGCTCAAGGCTGGGAGACGTGTGGACAGGCCTGAGCCTGTTGCAGCTCCGCCGTCGCCATCGTCTCCGGCGGAGACGGTGAGACCCCAGAGCAGGACGGAAAAAAAGTCAGAAAAGCACACAGTAGCCGCGGCGAGGTGTCAGAGCTGGCAGCTTTATCGGGAACTCTGCGTTTCTTTCCAACCTCAACCTCTCGCTGGCTTAATGGAGGTGGGGGTGAGTGCAGGGAGGTACGTGTACGTGTGAGGATGCTTCGAGGGGTAGTTTCCAGAGTCAGTGAGAGGAATCTGTCAACATGGAGACAAACCTCTACATTCCTGGTTTCATCTGTGGAGAAAGGACTGCTCTAAAGTCAACATGTCTCTGAAGAAATGCACTAATAATAAGATTCCTTTCAGCACATTTTCCCTGGTTTGCAGATCCTTCAGAGTCCTTGATTTCACGATTGTTTCTTCTCACTCCAATTTCAGTTTCCTGCAACCTTTACAGTCCCAAAAGCTATTGCTACCCTTAATGTGGCAAAAAAAAACCTAAACTAAATTAGAGCATAAAATGTGACATAATCCTGTAAAAACAGATATGTTTCCATCTTTGCTTTAGGAAACTTGTAAAGTTTTTTAATGAGGAAACATTTTCTCTCTATTCTTAAATTTCTAATTTAAAAAAAAGTAATATCTGCAATACAAAGATGGATATTTAAAACAAGCTAATTGTGTATCTTTTTGCTTAATTAAACAAAAGCCTGAACAAAAGTGTCGCAAGGTCGTTTTAGTAAATTAGTAGATATACTTGGATTTATGCCAAATTTAGACATTAAAGCCATCGTTACGCAGACTTCTTTTTCCTTTCACTGTTAATATTAGCAGGATGAGTTGCATAACAACACAGTTTTTATAGAGTGCAAGGATATTTCATCATGTAGAGTTCTTACTCATCAGTGTTATTGTACACTGGATGCTAATTCTCTTTTTAATTCTCATACTTAATAGTGCATTATACTGCTCCTTGTACACTCACACGCAAAAGTACTGACCTGTAGTAGCTATACTCTCTCAAACAAATATCTGGAAATTAAATGTTATGTTTTTTTTTATCCATATTTTGTTTCAGATCATTTCTTAATCAGCTAATTTCAGATCTTCTCTCAACAACAGCAGTTAATCTGAGAGAAAAACACGCTGCACATTGATACTGCACACGTGAAACATGCACAACACAAATCTGTCGTGTGTTCTGACCATAACCTCTGACCTCTGCGTTCAGGTGGGTTGAAGGGAAAAGTGGTGAATCGTAACTGCTAGGTCATGCAGAAAGAGGGACTAAAGTAACTAAATGTTGTTTTTGGGAGGCGTAGAAGCGCTAAAAAATGGTGAATGAATATTTAAAACGGTCAAATATTAAAAAAACTGTTAATGTTTCCTGGGAAAAGATGTAGCAAAACAAAAACCACTGCAATAAATACGCTGCATCTGTGAAGTTTCTTTGCAAATTAGTGCAACTTCCAGTTTATCCTGCTGCCGTCTTGCTGGAGCTGATAATTCCCAGCCTTAGACGCGTGCAGGTTCAGTCTTGAGCATGTCGTAACATAACAGTAGGCCGTGTGACTACTGACTGTCGGGAAATTCATCTGAGCCTCTGGGCCAGCGTGAAGGTACAGATGCAGACGCTGAGTCATGCAGGCCTTTAGTTAACCACTGCAAACTAGAACAGGATGCTCAAGAGTGAGCAACAACGAAAGCAAGCGTTTTTTAAATCAAGCAATGTTTACTCACCAGCGGGAAAGTGAAAAGGTTTGTTCAATATTATAGTATAAATACACTGGGAAACCACTAAATCCAGGTCCAAGCTGTGCTCAAGACAGATTCATCTGCTTTAATAGTGAGTAATATTCTGCAAAATTACAAAATTGTAATTTGATTGACATGAAACGTCTTGAAGACTCAAATGTTCCCTTCTTTTGTGAACATGTGTTCAGTCTGGCTGTGCTCAACTCTGATGGGCGTAAATAAATATAAGCGCAACCGGTAGTCTTTAAAAGTAGTTGGTTATTAATAAACTGGATGACCTTTAAACATCTTAGGGAAGCACCACACTATTACTCTTCTGAGAGTTTGAGCTTTGGAGACTGTTTATCTAAGGT
>JAVLVB010000091.1:1469871-1509386 GCA_032876305.1 Orestias chungarensis | reverse complement strand
GTCGAAGCAAACGGGTGGAGCTCCAGGATATAGAAGTCAAGCAGCCGGAAAGTCCACAAAGTGTGGCTAACATACGGTTACCTTGTTGCACAACATAACCACTGATAAAAAGTCCATTACATCCTGCTGGAAAAGAGCCAACAGAACCAACCTGGAGCCACCAAACATGTCTTTATACCAGTAACCACATTCCTGCTTTCCAGGTTTTATCACATTACAATAGAAAAGATCAATGTATCCTTTAATGGGATTTTAAATACTAAAGACCAGTACAAGGTACATCGTTTTTTTTCTTAATGTACAAATAGAAATCTGAAGTGTGGAGTGGATTTAATGACCAATTATTAAGACCATGGTAGATTAAAAATGTATATATTGACCAAAGAGTAGTTTATTTCAGTTGGTTCATCCAAAAGGGAAAATTACTACCTTCCAAACACTGCGTGGAAAAAAAATATGAAAACTCAAAAACTGTTCAATTATCATAAATGTGTTTCTGCTTTTCCCACCTCCATCCCACAAATCCCTTCATAATTGTAAAAAATTACCAAACGATCTATGCGAGAATTTGAACCATTTAAAAACGACCCTTTAGTCGACGCTTTAGTCTCAACTATTTATATTCCACATACCAAATAGATGATGAGAATTTTGTGCTGATTAGAGTAATAAATGTCAGAGTGCCAACAAAAACAATCCTTCCTTTGGACGCTTACATGGCCTAAAACCCTGACTGACTGGCATTTTAAGTAACACTTTTAAAATCTTACTATTTTAAATTTTTTATGCATTTTATTTGACTAATACAGATTTTCAGACATTTTACTGTTGCACTTAAATGTGTCACATCAAACACGATGGGATATTAGTTAACATGTGGCTTTAATCTGGCACTATATCTAAAAATACTAAAACCATCAAAATTAATGTTGGTCACCAAAGACCGGCCGTCCTAATAACCATGAAATCCCTAAAATGTTATAAAACCAATCGACTTATTGTGATGTTTTACTATTTTGTTCGCATCGATTTACTGGCAGAGGGTTAAAAGCCTGGTAATGCTTGCAGGTTTGCGCTCAAAAAGTAAGAGTGTCCCTTTGTTTTTGATCACCAAATAAATAATCCTGATGGTGCTACACGGGTGGAAGAAATGTCTCCTTCTCGCTGTGCTTGGCGAGGTTTAACTGAATTATTGCAAGTTTTAGTAACACGTGAAGGCAACTCAAAGCACAAAATTGGCTTTAAAAAGCTAATTTAGACACGAGGTACTGCAGTGTTTCTGTATTACTTGCTAAATTGTGGCTGCTTGAACGGTTTGATGCCTTGGTGACGTTATTACCTAGAAATCTGGCTTTATTTAGTGCCAGCCAGAGCTTGACATACACTCATCATCCAGAAATGTACATTAGTACACTTTAAAGATTGTTTTTTTTATATAGTAAGAAAATAGTTAAAGAACTTAAAATGTATGTGTCTCCATTATTATTTAGATAAATATTCCTCTGCAAGTTTAAGAGTAAGGACTCACTTGTAGCTAATGATGAGCTTTGGTATAATGTTGGGTAAAAGTTGCACTAATCTAATTATCACAATTAGAACAGCTAATTTTAGAAGGTGGGTTTGGCAGAAGTCCACAGTTTCAAGTGGGCTAGGGATCTTTCTCCTGTTGGAACGACCAACCGTCTCCAAGTTTCCAACATCGAACTGTTGCAATGTGCGAGCGAGTGGACCAAACCCTCGGCACAATGCAACCACCACCTTGCGATACAGTTGGTAACTCACTTTTAGGTTTGAAAGTCTTATTTTGTTGGGGAAAAATAGCTCAGTCTTAGTCTCATCAGACGGCATTTGGAAGTTTGAGAGTTTTAAGTCAACGTTGATGTTAAACTGGCTTCATTTGTTTTGAGCTGGTGCAGAAAATCACTATTTTTATTTCACCTTGGATGAATGTTTAGTTCAGTCATCCAAAGTTCTTGTGAATGGACAAAAAACAAACAAACACATTTATGGACTATGATTTAAGGTGAGGTCCAGGGAAAAACCAGTTTAAAGAAGCGCTGGACGTAAGTTGTTAGAGTTTAAACAGCCATGCAAATCACTAAGCTTATAACTGGAGATTTAAGAAAGATCCTGTGCTGAAAAACAGTAGCAATATAAACATGCATGCGTTTAATAAGCTGTATAACGTTTATCGTCAATATTTGATACAATAAAACTCGTTATTCATTTTAATTAATGTTAAAAACAACGTCTGCAGGAGACGTGCGTCTGAGGGTGGACACTGACAATGACACTGTTGAGCCAGCAACATTTGCATGCTTTTTATTTCCAGTAACCAAAACTGCTCTGCTTGTTGAGCCGCTCACTGCAGAAACCGCAGACACACAGATTTCAGGACAATTCTTCCCTCAAAATGCAGATACTGATCATCCTTCTCGGGTTTGGTCCAATTCTCGTTCAAAAAGAGAATCAAAAGTAGCAAATTTAAAGTGCAGGACTTTCATTTCCCATCTTAGTAAGAGACGTTTAAATCAAAGCTGGAAATAAAAATGAAGATGTCGGAGTGAATACTACTACAGTGTGAAGTCTGATTAATAACCACATGCGTTATTAAACAAAAATCACTTTTGCTTGCTGCGTTGGCTGTAACAGATCACAACTGATAAAAGGCAGTTATTGTTCAGATTTGAGACGCAGGACGAAGAACATTCACATTTTGTAATTAAAGGTAGCAGATACTTGAACTGATCACTTCCAAAAGATTAAAACATAAAAAAAGGCAGCTGATTAGAAATATCGTCGATCTTGTCGGTTAAGAATAAGCAAAACATGCGACCTCCTAACAATATGAAATGGCAAAAAAAAAAAAAAAAAAAATGATAACATTTAATTGAAAACACTAAAGTCCGTTATTATTCTAACAAAAACTCACGAGTGACATCTCCTTTCATTGCAAGTACAATCTTCAGAGTCACAGAAGGAGTTAACAGTGCTGTAGCGCTCAGTGTGGCATATCAAGGCATTTTCTAGGCCTGCAAAGAGTCAGTAGTAAAGAAAGAGTGAGAGCAACAACGTCTGGAATAATCCGAGATAGCAAGCGCAAACTTCATTGATCCCAGCTGTCAATAATCCTCCAGCGCCGTGTCCCTGTAAGGCAACAAATGCTTCTCGTGTTACTGTAAAACATGCTTTTGGATGGTCTTGATCTTCCTCTCCTCCCGTTTCTTCAGCTGTGCCGAGAGAAAGCTTCCGCCTTCCACCTTTAACACTGTAGTCCTATTCTGCTTTGCGTTGGCAAAGGTCAACTCAGGACACACATGAAGCAACGCAGGAGTCCTCCCATTTTATCATTAGCTCCTAAACAACCAAAACAGTGGGTGGGATTCATATGTCCGTGTGAGAGGAAGCCTTTTACTGCTCAGTGGGACAAACGCTGCGATCTTTGCAGCAGAAATAGTGAACGACGACGCCGTTGGGATACCTGGCAAATGCACTGAAAACACAACCACACAACAACTTATTATTATTATCGTTCTGCCGTTCCAGGGACTATCAATTTGACTCATTAAACTATTAAAAAATAAATAAATATATATATGTAAACTGCATTCCATTGCAAATAAGTTTGAAAAAGTTCAAGGAACATGAAAGCAAGGATATTTTTCTCCTATTCATTGTATATTTATATGAGCTAACACGTAGCTGGAAATGCTACGTTCGATGGCGTCACCTGTTTCCTATCTTCTTCTTGCAGACTCTGCAGGGTTTTTCTTCCGTTATCACACATTTAACCTGCTGATGGAAGATCCGCTCTTCTTGCACCTGCAGACGAACACAACATCAGCTTTAACGTCTTTTTTCTTTTTTTTCCTTCTCTAAAATCTGGAGGACGATTTCTAATCGTTTAATGTCCCAAACCAATGTTTGTATGATTGTAAGACTTTAGCGTTTTTCTGCAACACGGAGTATCAGATTAGGTTTTCAAAAGGGCCCCAGAAATATGCCTGACAGAAAAAAAGAAATAAATCCCTGGGATCTTACATATTATTCCCCTGTCCCTCTGTTTTAAATGATTTCCCACGGTGACATTGCTCCAAACTCACCCTGAGAAACTCGGCCTGCAGCAGACTCTTTAACACCTGGTTGCAGCGTTTCATTTGGGCCTTCTCCTCTAGGACGCTCTCGAGGAAGACCCTTATCTCTCGGATCTGGGTGTTTGCTGGGAGCAGATTAATAGTCTGGAAAAAAAAAAGAAAAAAAAAAGTAATCCATTAAAATAATGGTACGCTAAACCTGAGCTGTTTCTAAACCCAACCATATTACTTCCTAATAGTTGCATCTTTAAATGTAATTCAGGGCTGGCAGGTACTGCACACCGTCTTAAGTTTAAGAGTAAAAAACAAAAATGTTATGCGTCTTAACTAAAGTTTGTTACCCAAGTCTGTGTTTTATTTTAAATTTATGACAAAAGTTTAACTTTACAACCTCATAACGGGGAGAACTGATTACCTTGGTGGTGTTGAGCTTGCTGTGGTGCAGCTCTAGCACCTGCAGGGCTGCCTGCAGGTTGGCCTGAGGCTCGGTGAGCTCCATCTTTATGGGCCCCAGGCAGTGGGCGTCCGGGGGGGATAGGTACATCCGCAGCAAAGACAGATAAACCTGCGGGGCAAGAGTCACAGCAGCTCGTTTTTTTAAATCTCACTCTGGCTGAACACAGGGAGGAGGAATAGGCGACACCCACAGCGACGGGCGTTTTTGGTATTTCAAGTTGTGTGCAAAGACCGTAAGATGTAAGATTGTCACACGCTGAGATCAAGAGACCTATTATTTGGGCTTAGTTTTAAGCGGACCACCTGTTAACCCCACCATTGTAATATCCTCCTTCAATCTGTGCATCGACATTTGGGGTCTCCTTCATCTTTCCACCTGCCTGGCAGCTTCCTATTCAGCATCCTTGGTCCGATCCACTTTCATTTGGCTACACGTTCAAACCACCAACCCTCAGCTCTTCCCCTGATCGCCTCATTTCATGGACAATGTTTGACCCCACGTACTTCAACTCATCCCCCTTTACAAATGTCATCTCCTCCTAACTTCCCCTTTCTGCCGTGCTTCGTCTTAATACGCGACATGTTGCTTTATTCGTCTATTAATGCAAGCCTTCACCTCTCCAAGATGTTCTCCTCCTGCTTTCCACTCCCTCCACATTACGCAACATTGTAGTCTGGCTGACCTCTCAGAGGAGAAATCTCTCTGATAGTCTCACCACTGTCTCAGATTCTCAATATGAATCCAGTAACAGACTCAATCACGGTCTGGGCCACACCTTTCCTACAGTTCCTCTAATGCAGTGCAGATCTTTAAAACCTTTATCTCTCTACTGCATCTGGTTGCATGTGTGCTCCTTTTTCCAGCTGCTCGCTGTTACAGTCCTCTCTAATCCCAACCGTTGTTCTCCCAGGGTGTAGTTACAGTAACTAACGCTGCTCTCCCGATCGTCAGACGTTTTCTCCCTCTACTGGCATCGTCACACCTCTGCAGGTGCTCCATCTACACCAGCTTCCTCTTTTCACACGTCATTCTCTTTACAGCCCCAGATTAACTGTGATTCCTGATTATTTGTCTTTCCTATTCTGTTATCTGAAATCCGAGTAAAAAATAAGGTTTGGTACTAACAATTAAACCGAACACGCGACATGCATAGCCCCAAAAAACAAAATAGAAACATAACACTATAAGTTTGATTTATTTCTTGCATTTCCTCTGTTTAGACTGATTTATCATAGTGATGTGATAGTATTTGGTAAAAAAGTGTGAACCACCCACAGCCAATAAACAAATACATTTAAAAAATGTACTTACGTCCTTATTTCCTTCCACCGTACTGTTATAATGCCCGTGACAGTATCTACATAATAAAACATAGATACGATCAGTCAAAAAAAGGCTTGATTAGAATCTAACTACTACAACCAATAATTGTTTGATCATCAGTCAGATCATATTTGCCCAGCTTCGGTCTATTTGAGTTAGAGGGGAGCTTCAGTGCCGTTCACGCAGGTACTCACTCTTCGGCCATGCGGGTGTCATTGAGAACGTGAACGTATATGAAAAGCGCCTGCTCGTGTTTGCCCATGCGACCCAGAAGCAGAGCCCGTTCCTCCAGCAACCCTGGGAGACGGAAAACAAGGAAAACAAGGAAAACAAGGTCAGTGATGCGACTCCAGTCCTGCGGGGCTTTGTTGTGGTGCCAAACACAAACAATATCAAATATTAGTAGATAAGAAATACAGCATTCATTTAAATGATCTACTACTTCCTGTTTATTAACGTAAATTTAGATTTTATTAGGTGAAGAGACTTACATTTTTTTTATAAAATGCTTGATTTGATTGAAATCCTAGTTGAAGCAATTAACCGTACCCATAAAAATCTATTTAAAATCATTGTACCTGATGTATTTTAAAATGTATATATCTTAGTTAACTTAGTCAATGAGGGTTTTTATGAACTTGGCCAGTTCTTTTGGCCAGTTGTGTCTAAGCCGGAGGAGGATCCAGTTATGGGAGGTGAGAACGTTAACAAAAATAAATAAATCCTGTTGTAGTTGCAGCAAAATCAGGTAAGTATGGAGAAAAAATCTAAAAAAAAAAGACCCCCACTCGTGTTGGAAGAATGACACAAGGCCGTTTCTCTCCTGCCATCACAAACGTACACATGTAGCTGCTGAAATCCACCGAGTATTTCACAGAATCAGACAAGAGCAATATTTAACACGGTCTCGATGAGTTTTGGTGTAGAGATGCAAAAGTCATCATATGATCAGTGTCAGGAAGTCAGAGTTTGCATTCTAATAAGATTATTTTATTCCCCCTGTAGTGGTTGCACACACTTGACAGATAATGGTGACAAAGATGGTAAAAGGCTTATAGGGTTGAAAGCATGAAACAGAGTAGGAAGGAAAATAGGGATATATATAAAATTTGACAAAATATTTCATTATTTTTGAAGTCTCACAGCTCAGCTTGATGTGTAACAAAAACCTGAATATGTTAAGAGGATCTGTGGATCCCTGTGGATAGAGGATCTGCTAAATCAGTCTTAATAAAATTTTTTTTTAAAAACTGTTGATCAAATGGTCAACAATCCCAAACTCTTCATGCTGCATTTCTGTGACATATTACAGTAAAGTTTGCTGGATGACAAATCGCCGTGCCACCTACAATGTCGTTGAAACTTTTATTTTTTTGTGTATTCACATTCTGTCATGACATTTGTTCAATGTGAGACTCGGCGTCCAACACTCCGAATCGTTTTCAAGCTGCATGAACATTTTTACAAAGTAACCGACGGCGCTTTGGAATGGCTTCCTACCATCAAACGGAAAGTCGCTGATGAGTCTGGCGGGTTCATAGCTGGTGGAAATATCCAGAAAAGAGAGCATTTTGTTCCTGTACTCCCCCAGTTCACCTTTCTCCTGCCCGGCAGGAACGGCGGGAACCCCTACATGAACAGGAAACATTTCGGAGGACTTACGATCAGCGCGGAAATGCATAATAAATCAGATGATCGGTTTATGAAGTTACGCCAAACAGCCATATTGCTCTTTGATGCTTGTTTGTCTCAGTTAAGCAAGAGACATACGTGCAGCAGATTGTTAGATCAGCTAACGCTCTGATGGTTTTCTGACACTAGAGGGAAAGCATGTATATTAGACCATTTAAATTGAGTATGCATGACAATCACTTCGAAGCACACAGCTTCTGATGGAGCGTGACACGAATCTTGTATTTACACGTTTCAACAAAGCCTGTCAATAGAGCCAAGTACATCCCGTAAATGCAAGGCCTTTCCATCTTTAAATCCTTAGATTACAACACACTTTACCAAGATAAGTGTAGATAGGCTCCATGAAGTCAACCTTAAATGGTAGTTTAATGTCGTCCTATGATTCTGATTCCTTAAATTCCTAAAAACTAAACTTTGAGAAGTTGTTAGTCTGTCGATTGGCGGGAGCTTCTGCACACACCTTCAGGCAGTGAGTTGAGGTACTGCTTCATCAGGCCTTGAACCCTGCTCAGATACAGCTGAATGAGCACGTTATGGAACTCGGGGCCTTTCTCATCCCACATATAAATGATGTGCTCCAAATACGGGACGGCGAGCTCCACGAAGCCTTCCTTCAGAAACTGCAGGACTTTGTCCCTGGGCAAAGTCTCCACCTCGGGAAGATCTTCAGTGAAGATCTAAAAGAGGAGACATTTTAACGATTACGCCGCAACAAAACCCGGAACGATGCACTAAATCGAGGGACGAATGAATATTCTTATTGGACATAATTAATCGGCCTACCTTCAAGCCATCCTCAGGACAGATCTTAAGCACCCAGGGAGAAAACTCAAAGATTATTCCCAGATTCTCTGATCCTGTGTGACAGAGAAAGTTTAAAAAGTAGGAAATGAAAACTATGAATAATGTAACTTTGTATGAACTAATATACAGAGTTCTGAAAATATCTAAGTATTAGGGTTCATACCTCTTAATTTATTTTAAAGATTTTGTCCAGCTACAATCCTGTGCAATGAATTTTAGTGAGATATGAGTGCCTTTATTTAACCCTTCTTACTCTGAGGCCCCCAAACGAATACCAGAGCAATTTGTCACCTAATTTGTAAGAATCGGCCACAACGAGAGGTAAAAAACAAAACAAAAACAGCCATTGTTTAAATAAACAAAAATCCTTACAAGTGCAAGAACAACACCGTTAACCTGGAGGAAGATGCTTTGGTCACGTGACACAGAACTTGAACTGTGTGACTTGCGTACAACCGGCACTGTTGCCTGAATATGGGCTCCACCATGAGAAAATCACGGTGATGGCAGCCTCATGTTGAGCGGGAAGCCTTTCTTCAGCAGGTACAGGTAGGACGTTTAAAACTGATGAAAGAATGGCTTTAAATGCAGAACTGTGTCTGCTAAATAACCCAAATACTGTACACTAGAAGGTTGTGACGAGAGGTGAAACCTGAGGTTCACGGATGCTCCCCTCCTTACTCTAACCGAGGTCGAATTGATTTGTAAAGTAAAACAAATGACCTAGAACGTCCGTCTCTGGATGTGTGTTTTATTTGCTTCCCACTTCTGTCTAATGCTGCCCTTCTTCTAACTCAAGCAGAGATTGCAGCAGCGTGACAAACTGTTTAAAACCCCCCCCCAAAAAAACAGAAGAATCCCGTTAACAAGTGAACCGGTTAGGACTGCTGGGTCTCACCTAGCCGTTGGAGATACTGAACGGTTCGCTCGTGGCCTTTCAGCGGAGAGTTGGCCTTGGTGGATTGGTCCAGCAGGACCTGCAGAGCTGAAAACGACCAAACAAGGTAGGAAGAACAAAACGTAGAAGAGTGGGCGCGAGTGTCCGATTAGTGGTTAACAGCGAGGCGATGTTGAGCACGCTGCCCGGCATTCATTTAGCTGCTCTACCCACACAAACGGGAGGGATGAGGGATATGCAGCCTTCCAACAGCTGCCTTTATTTTGCCCACAGATTCGGAGTCAAGCTCCAGCAGCGTGACATCACCAGCATTAATCACAGCCGGCCAATTAGGACCAGCTGTGACCACGACATGCAGGAAAGGACCGAAGCCAGAGAGATGGGAACCGCTCCAATTTTCAAGGATGTTGAATCAACCGTACGCTGGAAAGACAAACGGTGTAGCCTCATTTAAATGACTCGCAGCTTTGCCACAAGGTGGGCGGCCAGTGGAGGTCTTCATAACTGGGCCTGCAAAAGGCGGGATTTCACAATTCTGAGATTGAATATTTAATCGAACGCCTGCATGTAGGAGCTGGGAAAAAACCCCAAAACGAGATAGCTGATGTAGAGCGGGGAGTGCAAAAAGAGCTTGACATTTATGCTTCTTAATCAAAGCAGAGTTCCAGAGTAGAAGTGGATGATGAAGCAGATAATTTGTTCAGCAACAGTCCTTCTGAAACCTGGAACTAATAATCACCACAAACAACTCAGACTATGAAAGCAGCTATCGTTCCCATTGACTCATACAAAAGCATTTTATGTCCTTAATTAAACTTTAACATCACAAACAAGGATAAGAGGTTAATCTTTTACATGTATGAATCAGAAATAGTGATAGTTTTTAACACTTATGGATATTACTTATTAATACCAGACTATCCAAACCAAACCCTCTTGGTACTCCTCTCTTGTTTAGATGTGATTAGGAATGAGGTTAAATAATAATTCTTGGCATATTTTATCATTTTCGTTGGACTGTCAAATAAAATGGCTTTAAGTGTACCAACCCTTAACGTTTAAAATACAGTATTTGCTGCTAGAGACAGATGATGCATCGGCATCATCATTGGTATAGGCCGATCTTAGTAAGTTTGTAACATGCTGGTATCGCTCCAATTCGTACAACAGTGCCAAATTCATGTTTATGTTTATCGTGTTCACAGGGAGGGGGTTAGATGTATGATACAAGACGAAAATGAGCCCCAATCTGGGTCAGGATAGCTTTAACCTGCACCAAGCAACTGTGAGGAGGGTGGCAGGAACCCTGCCACACAAAACAACTACAAATACAAATGTGCCGACTGCGTTACGGCATACGTCACATTGTTTCACCATAGTTAGATTCATCCCCTCATCGCTATTCATCCTCCACACAACAAGGAAAAATGCAAATAGCCCAATGACAATCGGACTCGTTAAGGCATATCCATCAACGGCTGCTTACCTTTCTGGTGCAAGCCCTTCTTTTCGTAGAGAATAATGAGCTCACTGTACTTCTGAGACTTCTTCAAAACATACTCGCTCTCCTCAATGTGGCAGTGATTGTTCTCCAGTCGAAGGAGGGGAGAGACGAGGGCCACATTCGTCTGCATACAACAGTGGAACCACACAGTGCATTTAGAAACGTCAGTCCATCACTCCCAATACAGTTCACCGTGACTGCTTCTGCTTTATTAGATCTCATATTTGCAGCCTAAACACAAGGAAGTTGAAGTTGTGCAGCTCTCATTTACAATGAGAGGTAAAATTAGCTAACCAGAGACAGTATTGCAGCGAATAAGATAGTCATACCAAAGGTTCTGTTCAAGGGTGCAAAATACTAATACATGCCGCACTGTTCGGATTTTTTTTATCAAGACGCAAAAATTACAAACTATAAATTTAAGTTTAAAAATTGGGAATGTTTCTCAACAATAATAATATATTATAACCATCTATTGTGTAAGAAACACCCTGATATAGTCAAATAGTTGGGTCTTACATGTAGATAACACTTCAGCAGCGTGGTGTCGATGATCTGCAGGAGTTTCTTGCGGCTTTTAATGGTTGGTGTGCCCTCCATGAGGGGAGATGTGGTAGATGGCCCGGTGTCATTAAGCTGTTTAACAAGGTGGCTGCGTTTCTGTGTGGACCAAAAATAGAAGAAGGAAAGAAAAAAAACTGTTCTTTATCATAATATGTAATAACAAAATAGAGGAGCCCAATTTTTAAATAAACTTAATATAATGTATGCAGCTCTTAAGGCAGAATCTTTCCTCATCTTCTCCGTCATAAACACAGACCTGGGTAAGGTAATCGATCAGAGCCAGATGAGCTTTCTCCAGTTCGGCCCCGGACAAGGCAGGCAGAGGGTTGGGGTAATGCAGCTGTTTGCGGTAGTCTGACGGGAGCAAGTCTGGGTAAAGTCCAATCACATGTGTGGGATCTGCCAATGACACAACAAAATGTATAACATTTTTATTAGTATAACACTGCTACTTGTAAAGCTTAAATTAGTAATATATGAAGCAAAAGGAATTTATATTGTCGCAGGCGGTAATATTAAATACAGTATTTTGCATAGATTTGACCCCTTAAGTGTCCCACTTGTAGGACAGCAGTCCCACCTGTGCCAAGTTTAGCGAACACCTCCATGGAATCATCAAATTTCTTCTGGCAAAACAGGTTGAAGGCGTAAAGGTTCTGGATGTGATGGATTTGCTGCTTCTTGTCGCCATCTGAGTCATCCTTCAATTTCTGAGAGAAAAACAAACGACATAAAGGCTAAAATATAATCCAACCTTACACTTTCTATGGTTTGATGCTTAATCCAGAAAAATCCTTCTGAATAACTAAATTGATGAAACCACCCTAAGAGTATTTTACTGTTTAAAATACTGCAGCTTATCAGATTTCTGGCGTAATTTTAGGTTGTATTTTAGCCAGGTAGACTGAGATCTTCAGATATAAACGAGTATTTGGTTTGCTTACTGCGAGCTGAAGAGCCAACTCAAACTGCTTGTCCTGAAGAAGCTGCCGGATCTGGCTGGCTATCGACACCGGCACCAGGCGCCAGACAAAGTGGTTGCTGGCTACATACATGATGTTTGGCCTGGGAGAGAAGAGAAAACATTTGAACTACCAACACAGAACATCGGTGATACTTAGCTGACGGGGTATCAGTGAAAAACAGATATAAGTTATATAATAATGGGATGTGAAAGAAATGTTTTTGACATGGAAACCAATGCAGTTTGTTAGCAGTTTTGCTCGTTTCTTACTTCCTCAGGTATGAAATGTAGCATTTAGTTGTGGGTTTAAAAAAAACAGAACATTAACCACCCTGAAAATAAAAAGAGACTTTAAGACAATTTTCGATTCATACTCTACTGGGAGAAATACAGTTATAAGACCTTAATAAATAATATCTAACAGCAGAAGCTCAAGTAGAGTCATTTTTATTTGATTAAAGGTGAGAATATTTTTATATTTAATAAGCCTCACATGACCCAAACAGACATCAGAACCAAAAGAAATACAAATGGGGAAAATAAAATGTTTGAGAAAAAAATGTACCAACAACTTGCAAAGATTTAGTAGTTTAAATGTTTGTTTTTTATCGCCGTCACATCTGTCTCACCCTGCTGAGGTGATGAAACGTGGCCTTTGCAGCTCCACGTTCTGCACCAGCAGCCGCGGTTCTATGGTCCGTATCTCCACGTATCGAGGGAGAACCGCAACGATGTAGGGAGCCTGGTGCTCTGTGAAGATGATTATATTCATGACTGGTCACAAATACTACTTTTAAAAAAAGTGTTATTACAAGAAAGGTCTTGCCTAGAACTAAACAAGAAAGTAAAGAACACAAATCTTGATTGATGTAGAAGTCAATGGCTTAATTCAGGGTTCTGCGCAGATGTGTGGCAGATGACGCACGCCACAAAAAAAAAGCCCAGTCGAGCGGCTAAAAAAGGTCCGTTCCAGCTGGTCTACAATGGCCCAGCTCGTATCAGACTCTGAATGCTAACGATGCTCTGCTCATAGTATGAAATTGAGGAAATTGAAAGCTGTATAAAACCGGAGCTCGGAGGCTTCATTTCCTGTAGTTTGTTTTTTTTATTTCAGAGAGAACAGAAACACACAAAACAACAAAGAGCTCATCATAGGCCTATGGTGAATTAGTCATGAGGTAAACATTTCATTTTCTCCCATGTGAATGTCAGACTTATATCCGGACCTGTCAGACAAAGAGGGGAAGAGACTTAAGAGGGGAAGAAAATATCACGATGAAGAAAATATAGATAGAAGGAATCCACCCAACACAGGAGAGATGGTTGATTTTGACCAGTAGATAAAAGATAAAAAGGCAAAGTTAACCTTCTAGGAAAGTGCTTCACAAGGCTTGATAGATAAAATATATGGAAACTCTATTACTTAAAAATCTGGGAAGTTTCACGTTATCATTATAAGCTGAAACCAAATATTAAATGTGAATTTAAGGAATCGATGTACGCTACATAAAAGTCAAATTGACGGATAAAATATTGTTTCGTTGCAAAACCAAAGTATTTATACTGCTGAAAAATGTTCTCCATTCTTTCATACAAATGCACGGATTTATCGTGACATCATGGACCCAAAAGAAAACAGAGGAAGATTTAACTGGAAGGAAAATGGTTTTCAGATATTGTTAGAAACTAGAATCTGTATGCTTGTATTCATTCGCATGTATTTAATTAGTCGCTTTCAAAAATATATATTAGGTAGTAGGTCCATTTACATCTAATTTTGGTCCCAAAGGTTTGCTAGAGAACATTAGTGAACAAAAAGCCTCAATGAGACTGAGGTCTGTAGAAGATTAAAGCAGGTTTAGGTTGCAAACCAAGGTATGATAACACTAGAAAAGGGCTGAACTGATAGGGGGGCTCTTATCACTTCAGCCAAAATGTTACTTTTAGGACTGCATTTAAAATGCTGTGTGCTGCAAAAAGCCAACAGCGCTCATGATGGTCCAGAACTGTTTCAAATAGGCAAAAGAAAGACTGAGGTAAATATAGGGCAACATACGAGTAGTAATCATAGAATGTAATTAGAAGTAATGTGTGGACTACTGTAAGAAACTGTGTTAGCAAGTCACTTGATCAGGGACTAAACAGCTTATATCAGGCATTCTTGGAATGATCCACTGTGAGTTTGCCACTGAAACCTGCAGCATGCCCGTTTCCTCTTGTGGGGTTTGTTTTTACTGGAAGTCTCTGCCCTAGGGGGCTTAATTGTTTATTAAATGAGAACTAAAGCCAATCATGTGGTGAAGGATTTTCCTTGTTCTTAGTGGAAATGCCACGGCCAACATTTCGGAAAAAAACAACTCATTCCCTTCCATTTGCTGTTTGACTCACATTTCGACCTTGTTGTCTCGTCTGATTATTATCAAGCATAATTCGGTGTTGCCGAGCTTTTCCTTACCCATGGCGATAGGGATATCTGTCCAATTCAGGGCGCACTTCTGGGTGCAAACTCCTTCCTCATTAAGTACCACGGTAAGGTCATCCTGCCCAACGGCCACCTTCCCATCAGCCAGTGGGGCAACAAGGGGCTCCAACTGTTTCCCAGTGGGGAAGAGCTCCTTGATGGAGCCGCGGCCATCCAGCTGGTTAGCAGCAAAGAGAATACAAATGTGTGAATGGGATCAAGAACCGATTATTCTCAAACAAACGGCTACGGGTTTTCGCATGTCTTGGCTTAGAATAAAGTGTTTTAAGGGGATGTTGAGTCAAACCCATGTATTTGATTTCTATAAAGCAAACACAGCAACAGGAAAATGACTCTCGCTTACACCACTGATTCTGAAGACCTTTTCAGTGAAACATACCCGAATAAGATAATAGTCCCGTTTGAAACCAACGCAGATGGAATTTTCACACCAAGCCATGGATTTGGGAATATCTGGCACTCCCAGGTCGCCCTAAGAAGCCGAAAACAAACCAGTGAGAGCAGAATACAGTATTGTCAAGGGACTGAGTGGAAAAATCTCAGTTAAATCACACAACAGAGTCACGGGGGTTGGTGTAATATGATTTACCTGCAGCTCATGGAACTCTCTATCCTTCCAATAATACAGCTGGAGCTTCTTTCTCATTCCCACACACATTCTCAGGCTTTCCTCTCCTGAGCTGCTTTGCTGAAGATATGAAAATATGTAACTTTAAAACTATTTAACAGAAACGTGTTAAATAGGTAGTATTTTTCTGAGTATGCTTGAAAACGAGCATAATTCAGATTGTTGCAAAAACAGTTCCAACGTTTCCAATATGTCATTTACCCACTTGAAACCCTGACATGCTTTTATTTGTTTTCAGCAATCACATTTTCCTATCATATACAGAAAATGAACTATGAGAGTCATAAAAATGTCCTTCTGGTTAATTTGATAGTTATGATTTCAGGTTCCCACTTGGCACAAAAGTTTCAATTTGATTAAACTCCACATGCATTAAAAAAGGCATAAATACTGCTATGACTTCATTGGATTAATATTCCCTAACTAAAAAGGAATTTAAACAGCAATATGTTGTAAGGATTTACTGATTAAGTACTCATCGATCTTGAACTGAAATCCAATGCGTCTCATGGGGATTTCGTGTCTCGAGCTGAGGACAAGTGATACTTAGCTCTCTGTACTTTATATGAATAGATTTCTGGAAAGGTACGTCTACCAGCAGCTTCGTCCATCTAGACAGAAACTGCTCCGGTCACTCTTACTTGTAAAAAAGCTCAGTCTTGTAATAGGTTCTCTTTTGGAGTTAGATCTGGACTTTGACCGGACCATTGTAACGCATTGAATTGCTTTGACCTAAACCGTAGATTGGCAGCTCTGTCTTTCAGTGTAGGATTTGTGCGTGGCTGGAAGGTGGAGCTGCGCGATTCATCTTAACAAGGAAATAGGGGACTGGTTTTTTTTTCTCACTTTTTTTTCCGAAAAAGAAACAAAAAAGCATTTTCAAACATCCTTTCTGTGATTTAAGTTGAATTCATAGTCCAAATAAACTCCAGCTGTGAAACCTGCTTGTACAACAACATGGTCTGTCCTGAGAGGCAGACATCACTCTGAACTATGAAAAAAAAAGTCCAGATTTGTGCCCAGCTCTACAAGAAGGTGAACATCCTTTCTGTTCTCAAGTCTTGAAATCGCTAACAGGATTTCCTTTTGAAGTTCTATGCATTTAGCTCCATCCACCTTCACCGTCTCTTTTATTTACCTTAATTTCCCTAATTGAGCAGAATGTGCTCTACAGTGTTATGCCGCCACCTCCACAATGAAGGTGACGTGTCCAGATGTGCAGTAATTTCTATACGCTTTTCGTTACATAACCTAACCCTACTGACCCTTGTGTGTGTGTTTTTTTGTTTTTATGGTGTTCATAATGCTTTAATGCTTAGTAATGCTCCCTAAAAACCACTCTGATGCCTTTACTCAATATATCACAGAAAATACCAACAACAGAAGATCCTTTTGGAATGAATTGTATACTACATCATTTAAGCTCCTGTTTTAAACATACAACTTGAAAAATGCCTGTGATTGGGACATGGCAACACGCGTGTCAGATTTTCCCTAGTAAAAACAACAATTCAGAATATTTCTATTTATTATATACTAAAGGTTTCAGTTTCTGTTTTTTTCTATAGGGCCAATTTACAACAGATGTCATCTGAAGGCCCTTTACAAGAAAATCTATTAAAATCATAAATTCATCATAAACAAATCAATTGTAAAAAGTTTCCAGTTTAAGGAACCCCAGCAGATTCATCGAGTCATTGACTTGCTTCACTCCTCTGGAATCAGCAGGCAGAAACAATGGCTTGTGTTGTCGTTGACTTTACAGCAATCCCTCATACTGAGCATGCATGTAGCGACAGTGGAGAGGAAAAACTCCCCTTTAACAGGAAGAAACCTCCAGCAGAACCTGGCTCAGTACAAGCAGCAACCTGCCACGACCGACTGAGGGTTTGAAGAGACAGTAAACTAAATTAGATGCACAGGATACAAGTTCTCTTTCAGTCTAAGCTAAGCATTATGGCAGAGCGTCGTCAAAGGTGAGCAATAATGATTTGGTCTCCCCTCAGTTAGGCAATTCATGAAACCAGGAATAAAGATACTTTAAAAAAAATGCAGGGACTGTCTGTTCCTTGCTGAAGGGTTGGTGGGAATAAAAGCGCACAGAAGAGCGAGAGGGTTAAAGAGTTGGTCCAATTTGGGAGGAAAAAGATTAAAGATCTCATAGTGAACTTTAAAATTCAACAATTAAAGAAATAAATGCAGCTGCAGCCACAGAGAGATTGTAACTGACCTGGAGGTCACATGCAAAGAGGGTGGCTCCTTTGGCTTTAGATACCACAGTGATCTGCTGAAAGGTCAAGAGGTCATGGACGTGGATGCTGTTCTCTGGGTGAAAAAAGGGAATTGTTTTTTTAGACTTGTCTTGAAAGGTGAAAAGTATTCTGTATGTTTAACAAGGAGCAACCAGTTTTGTTGCTAATCCAAATAAGAATGCAAAAAAAAAAAAAAATGAACGTTTACACAAGTATGATTGTTAAGTAGTGAAATATGGTAAGAACTTACCCAAAAGACTGACAAGAATTTTATACTGTGAGACAACATATAGCTGGAGAGAGAGACAAACACAATAAAATAACACAATTAATAACTAGTTGATTCTGGTTTTTGTACCACGTTTTATCCTACCTGTTGAATTTTTCTTGAGAAGTTTTTATTTGATTTTTCCAAAGTGACTTCAAATCGGTTGGTGGCTGAGGAGAAAGTAAGTAATGAATACTTTCATTAACGCCTATGGTAGAAGAAGGTAAATAAAAATTAAACACGCATCCCTTCATCTTTTTACCTGCATCTTTCTTGATTCTGTAGAGAAGAAGGTGTCCAGGATTTGTTCCAACCAGCAGCCAATCCTCTGTGGGGACAAATTCAGCTAAGTTACCATTTTAACAAAGAAATGTCAGCATACTTAATACTAAATGCAATCGTGCCGAGTGAGACGGAACAAATTAGATACCGCAGAGGAGAAAGACTGCTTGCTGCCCAACTACAAAAGTTCACACTGCTCTTGAAACAACTTGGACTTTTCCTCCAGACTCTAAGACCTTGGTTTTCAATTAAAAAGCAATAATTATAACAAATATGCAGATTAACTTGGAGACAGGATTTCTTCTTAACTAAAGTTTTATATTTCTGACATATGTTACTAAGTCAGTTGATTAAAATAAGGAACGTGAGTTTTAGCCTTGTGTGCTAGCTCTTGAAGCCCTTACTCAGGTCAGGGGCCATTTCTTAGGTTACCTATTTTTGTCATAATGTTTCATATTTACTTAATTTGGTTCAATCTGGATGAGAAACTACTCAGATTTCCAAGCTATTTAATATTTTTTATGTGTTTTCAGTACATGTTAGACTAACAACATCTGCAATGTTATGCTGAAATAAAGAAGAAAGGTCCAGCGGACCACACAGTTTAAACATTATACCGTCTAATGTCAAAGAGATATTCTCAAGCAAAGTGGTATTTAAATTCATTTTTGTTTGAGCGCTTTTTAATTAAATATATATATATATATGTTATGGTAATGTGCCGTTTAATGCAAGCTTGAACGTTTGGGGAGGTATTCGGATGGTTGTAGAGTTGGAGTGAGGACTTAATTGGCTTAACGATCCCTTCAAGGCTTTGGTTAGCTCTGATTCTGGTACATAGGTTTCTATCAAACACTTCTCCTTGCACATTCATTTGTAAAAATATCCTTGAATAAAGAAATCTACACAAACATATTTATCAGGAAAACCCTATTTGAATGTTTACTAATAAGGAAAATCCATTTTATAATTTTCAAGTGTGGACATCTCCATGTAGCAACCTGTATTTGTTGGTCTTATTTAACATTCTGTTTTTCTAAATAACTTAATTGTGCTATTTATATAATACTAGCTTAGATTTTTAATTAGAATTACTCAAATAAATTTGATTTTGAGTATGTTTTCGATTAATCTATAAACCCAAACAGCTGAAACGCTTCTCAGTAAACAGAGTGAATGTGTTCCTGTTTTCTGTAGCACTTATTGTGAGATTGAGAACATTAAATGAGATCTGAAGCTGCTGAATTATGTAAAAGAATTTAACCAATAAATTTAATACATGTGGAAGAAAAATAATGAAAACAAAATTTAACATCTTACAATAACCTGAAGCACAACATTTGGAGGAAAACCAACTTGACTATTTTTTTCCACTTGACTGTTTTGAGCTCATGTCTATATTATTAATGAAAGAAGAGTTTTATAATTGATAATTATGAACTTTTCCTTTGCAAAAAGAAGGATACATTTAAAGTCTAAATCATGAAATTCTTTGAATCATTGACTTTTCTTTGGCTTTGCCTTACATAAACTTTTTTAAATAAAACAGAAAACAATTACAAATCAAATACAGTAATTTCATTTATTTTTCAAGTAAATGTTCTGAGGGGTGATTTATAATTGACCTCACTGCCTTCACAGATTGTTTTCACTATCCCTGCCGTGCCAGCTCCTATATTGGATGAGTTAGACTTCTGATCCCTTCTAGACCAAAGACAGAGGAGGAACCTCCAACACTACAGTGTGATACTCACCCCAAGCAGCAAGACAGTCGATCTGCAGAGGGAGCTTCTCCAAAATAGGCACTGGTTCATAAGCGTCGTGCATCTTGAAGCCGCGTCGCTGGTGCCACAGGCCAAGTTTCTGCTGGATCAGTTGCCAGACAACAGCTGACGAACCTGTCAGAGTTAGTGATGTAGCCTTGTTTTGTTTTTTAAGTCGCCATTAACCACCATCCGATCAGCTCCATGTGTCCAGAGTGGGCGTAGAAAACTGCAGCCCGGTGAACCACCGCTGTTTTGGACGAGTATAAGCCGGCTATGGCCCAAACCGCCGCACCATGACAACAGCTGACTGTTAGCAAGCTAGCTTGGGGGTTAGCCAGCGACGGCTACTGGCTCTGAGCATTGTTCCGTTTCGCGGGCGGTCTGGCGGAAGGCGGTGTGGAAGCCGCCACTTTCACGCGAGTCCCACCGCAACACGGGCGACGACACGAGCCTCGTGAAGCTGTAATAAGTGGCAGCAGCTCAGCTTCTATTACCGCGGTTGCCTCTTCGCTACTTCCTCCTGCTGACAGCTGCGCGAGCCTCCGACGGGCACGTGACTCAACTCACGAGGAACGAGTTAAAGGCGCAGCGTCCTTATTTTCTCCGGTTTAATTATGAGGCTTAGAAGATGTTCAGAAGGCTCCAATGTTAAGGGAAACACACAAATAGTCAAAAACAAACAGAAAAACATATTTAGGCCTCAAACAACTCGGTAGTAGAAATGTAAGCGACACAACACAATGCCATGGTGAGATCCGAGGATTTTGTAGACTGAGCTATTCAGACAGAAGTTCATGCAACAGTTCACTGTAAAATTAATTTATGACAGTTACTTTTACTACGCTCAGGTGTTAAAGTTGAAACCTGCAGAATGACTTCACTGACAAACTACAGAGGTTTCAGAAGAAATGGATGAATGGAAAAAAAGATGGAAGAGATGAGGACAGAAAGGAATGGGTTGATGGTGTAAAATGAATGGATTAATGGATGCTAGATGAATAAATAATGGAAAAACCTAGTGGACGAATTGATGAATGAACAAACCCAATATGCATGCCTGCATGCATGGATGGGGAAGCAGATGGATAGTGGCCAAATTAATAGATGATTGGATGGACGGTTAAATGAATTGATGGGGAAATTGAATAAAACTGGTCGCTTTGTTTTATTCATGGCTAGACAACTAAACAGATTCAGAATACAGATTAAAAAAAAATAGAGACATGCTTTCTCACTTTAACTGTTTTCAAGACTGGGAAAGGACTCTGTAGATGAAGCTCTATAGACACAAAAGTCATTATGCAGTATTTATTTTATGCTTTTTTACAGCACAAATAATTTATTGCAATTCAAAAAGTCCTAAAGACACATAATCTAATAGGATGACAAATTAGTTGGGTCCGAACTGGCTATGTTTGCATCGTTTGTGACTGAGCATTGGTTAGGGTTGAAAGCTTTAATGCCAAAAGATATTTATATTTATCAACAAGGGTTAAAATCAATTTCAAAATATTTTCTATTAAAATCCCAGTAAAATAGCAATTTGTATCCAAAATGTTTATGCCTACTCACTTTGTTTAGTCTCATCCTTGTTTTTACTGTTAATTTTAGTTAAATTAAAACAGTTCATATTTGAATTCTTAAAGGTGGATGAATTTATTCAAAAAGGATTTGTGACTGTGCAGAAGGAAAATAGTTTTTGTTTATTAAGTCAGTTTTTAAAGAAATAAAACAAT
The DNA here is from genome assembly GCA_032876305.1 of Orestias chungarensis. Classification (NCBI taxonomy): domain Eukaryota; kingdom Metazoa; phylum Chordata; class Actinopteri; order Cyprinodontiformes; family Cyprinodontidae; genus Orestias; species Orestias chungarensis. The sequence goes on along the minus strand of JAVLVB010000091.1, from coordinate 1,487,669 downwards.
TTCAAAAAACACAAAATCATGTTTTCATGGTGGTTTAATACAAAACGAATATGCAGAACATATGCCAAAAGCTTTACAACAGATCAAAAGATTAAAAGTGCAGTAAATGTCTCCAAAACAATCAGAATATCCTCAACAAGACTGAAATCATTACAAAAATAGAACATCAACACACATGTTTATGAACTAAATAAGGATTCAGACAAGACAAAATTAGATTTGCAGAATGGTAAAGTGAGGAAACATGCATGCTGTAAATGTGTACCAGTTCCATGGATGTGGGCCTACAGAAAATTCACAGATTTATTGGCTGCAACATTGAATGCAACTGAAAGGCTTCTTTAATGTCAATGACAGACTATAATATTGTATAAAATACATCCATACATCATGTTACACATATGAATGACCCCCCCCCCCTTAAAAGAACAAAGCAGTGAAGGAAAACAATTACAGCTCCATGAGCTGATTTTCATAAATATAATGCCAGAGTATATTTATATACATACATTGCATTGCAAAATTCTTCACACCCCTTAAACATAAATCATGTTTAACATTTCTTATGCCCAAATATCTAAAAGTATTGAACATATTTCTGTTATGTCTCTTTTACTAATATATAGTTAATAAAATAAACCAACGGCCATCATAAATCAACAATGTAGTAAATATGCATGGAGAAGTTTAAAAGTCAGGTTACAAAACGACTTTATGGATCCTCATTCCTTTCAGAAAGCTTTGTTCAATTTATCATCCGTAAACAGAAACAATATGGCTCGTCTGCGAAACCCGAACTAGAAATGGCTGATTAGGCAAAGAGAGAACTAATCAGAGAAGCAGCCATGGTTACGGATCCACGTATCAGGTGAAAGAATGTGTCAGCACTGTGCTAGGTGACTATTAGCGGGTGAACTCCACAAACATGACCTTTAAGGCAAGAAGAAAGCCACTGTTTACACTAAGAGAGCAAACATGTGAAAGAAGGTGATCTGGTCATATGAGACCAAAGCAAAACTCTCAGCCTCTGTGCAAAAACGTGTGGTGTGGAAACTAACGATGCTACGATGGAATCGTTTAAATGTGGGATTGCACTAATATGGTCATTTGGGCTGATACCGATATTAATCCGTCGGTAATTTTTGACACAGTTAGCCGCTCACATCTTCAATCTTTCGCTGGTCACATGAACAAACAAACAGCACATGACCAAACCCGTTCCTTCCTGAAACACAATCAGCTAAAAGAGGAAATAAACAGTTTAACTTCATAGACCCATCACCACGTTAAAAACAACCAATATCAACTCAAAATACCAAAACGGCTCAATCAAAGTCCAAAACTTCAGCTAAGAAATGGTGGCAAGACTTGAAGGTTTATGTTTATAAAGACTTTTTAAGAGGAGTGATGGTATACTATTGCAAGGCAGTTTATTTCTATACTGGCTGTAGTTTAGGTGGCCTTAACAAAATAGAGCTTAGCTGAAAGTTAATTCAAAGTGTTCAATCTAATATTTTATTTCTATAACGCAATCTATTCTACAACAAACTGAAAACTATTTCAAATACAGGACTGTAAATTGCATTGAACTCTGTGTTGACGTTAGACAGTCCTCATCAACCATACACATCTTTTTCACCACCAGAACAGCCTTCAGAATCTCATGTAACACGCTGGAGTTTGAACCTACAGTGAAGACACAGAGGTGGGACGAATAAAACGGTGAGAAGAATGTTCTGTTATACATCTGTTTGCCTTCACCCCAAAGCAAGAGGCGAACGGACGTCGAATGTACCTCCGAATTGGGCGCACGACAGCGTCTCCTTGTCCTACCACCATTTACACTTCAAGGAAAATAATAATTTGTTTACAAGTTCTTCGTGGTGATTTCATTTCTCACATCCCATTCAGCGCTGCTCCTTTTTTTTTGTGTACCTTACGAGCACTCTCTTGCCTTTCCTTCTACTCCATTTTAGATCTCTCCATCTTAGTTTTCAGGATTTCCTAGAAGACAAACACATGGATTTTTGTCAAAGCAGCAGTGTGACTCTGAGATAAGGGCAAACTAAAATGTCAAGGATTAGAGCTCTTTAAAAAGTTTAAACTATGACCAGAATCATGGGATTAGCGCATGGGGGGGGAGTTGGAGAAGAAGACGTTACCTCTTCCTCATCCAGCATTACAGGCAGAGCTCTGTGTAAAGGAGGAAAAAGAAAAACACCAGAATGTTACCATGTTGCTATTTAAGCATTATTCACCAGTTCTGTCCCTTAAAAGGTATAGGAGAGGATCTTTTCAGTAGAAAATTTTCAATGGAAATGAAAGGTTCTCCCCCGTACGGCAGCGAAAATGGAAGCTCGCAAGAGAAAAACAGTGTTGGAAGTCGCTGAGAAAAAAAGAAAGACGGCTGCAGAGATGAACAAAACACGAGTTTGTCGGGATTCAAAATCGATCAACTCGTCGCGAAGTTTCTGCTAGACAGGTACTGTGCTTATACCTGCTCATTTAGAAGGATTTATGTTGATTTGATGCAAGTGTTGTAATCGCTACGCAGGTCCGTCAGAAAACGCTAGCTGTGCAGCCTTTATGAGGAATTACTAGCCAATGGCGTGATAATCACTGATAATCATTCATTACTGTCAAATATTCTTGTACATGCGTTTTCCTAAACAAATAACCTTTTGGTAGCTAATTCATTTCTGTAAAAGCAATCAATTCTGTAATAAGTCTGACGCGGCGCCAGAGGCTGTGGTCCCGCAGATGTAAACAGACATGTGCTGAGGACGTGCGCGCTCCCGATATCAGGGGGCGTTACTGGAGATGAGGTGCCGCATGCGCAGTGTCGCAAAAATGAGAATGAGCTGAAGATCCTCTGCTATACCTTCACATAAAACATTCATCCAAGCTGTGATAAAGATATTTTTTTTAACAGTTTTACTTTCCATGCACTGTAATTGAAAAGCAGTGAGCAACTTACACGTCAGCGACGGAGGTGGGGATGTTCTCCTCAACCCATTTCAGGTCCTCATCCTGAAAAGCAATCCCACATTTGAAGCAAACTGACTCTTAAAGGACCCGATCAAGGTCGTAAAGAAGATACCGGAAAAGCACGCCCACCTCTTTATTCAGAAGCTTCTGGGAGCCGTTAGCTTCGGGCTTCGAGCCTCGCATCTTCATTCCTTCTGGATACGGAAGTAACGATAGATAAGATCTCATAGGATGACGGAAATAGATTCACTTTACAGTTTAACGGAACAAAAACAAAAAACAGGAACAGAACGAACAAACTGTTGATGAGTTTGTTTTGTGCTTTTACATTTAGGAGGTTAGACAAACCACGACTGAAAACATTCATGTTTGCTGCGGCTGTTTATCAAGGAACTCAAAGAAAACGTTTTAAAATGAATTTGTTGTCTCTGTTTTGTTTTTAAAAACCTGTTGCAAGTTGTGTTTTCACATTTTTTTCTCCTTTGATTCTTTGTAGAGACCTTTAGCCTTGCCATATACAATGAGCTCGCCTTAGCTTAGCTTCATTAGAATAGAACCCAGCCTCAAAACCACAACACTGACCTGCCTTAATCTAAAGTAATCTGCAAAGCTATTGAACCGAAAACAAACACTCTTAAAACATGATTCAACCAATAATAGCAGACAATGAGCAAATGTAAGTATACACATTATAATAAAAAAATAAATTATAACAGAAGCATTTTAAAGGAAATGTGTAACTCGTGAGTCTCAGCTAGGGCTCCTATAGGGTGGAGGGCTTTTACAGATTACTTTTTAATCTTTGTACAAAACCCTAAACTGAGGTTGGTAGTATGCTGTGAAAAATTCTGCTCCCTAGCGAGGAAAGGCAAACCAGCAAGTCTTGGTACATGTGTGTGGACGCTGTAAAATCACATTTTTAGAACCTGATCTGAAAATCCACAAGACGCGGGAATACTTTTATAAGTCATAGAGGACATCCTTCTGCTATTTCTGTTATTCATTTTGAATTCAACGGACTCACATTCAAGCCCGTGTGTGTTCTCACCAAAAGCTTCGTTCATCATTGGCTCCTTGGCCTCGTCTTCTTCATCATCTTCGTCAATGAGAGGGGAGTGAGAGAACCTGGAAGTGAAACACAACCCAGGTTGAGGCTCTGTCTGGTACTTGAAATACAAATATATCTATTTTTGACCTCCGCTGACCTCTGGCTGTTAGCGGAGGGTCGCAGCAGCACCATGATGACCAGCAGCATGGTGGAAAACAGGAGACGCCAGAAGGCATCGTCTACCCACAGGTCGCGCCAACTCTGGGGGATGGGGGAGTCAGGACAGAACGCATGGTTGGCTTTTATCGTCTCCACTCACTGATCAAAGAAATCAATCCAAGTCAGCACAGAAAAAGGAACTGACCCTCTGACAGTCGACCAGCCGGAACACCTTAGTAGTCCAGATGATGAATATGATGGAAACTGTGGACACGGTTTAAACACTGGTCACATTCTGGTGTCTGCCATCGACATGAAATATAAAACAACTAATATGGAGTACAACTAAGATAAAAACCTATAAGCTTCTGTTAGGGGTTCAGTTTCTACTTCTATTAAACCATCGACAACCTGAGTCCAAAAATGAATCACTTTGCTGTGAAATCCTAAATCCTTTAGACAAAATTGAGTTCAGTTCTTGTTTATTTTTTCCCCACACAGGCCTCAACTTACCGACAACAAAGAAGATGAGGGTGTTGGTAAAGTGCTGATATAGAGAGAGCTTAACCACATTCCTGCGGAGCTTGAGGAGACGAGTCGTTTGTGACAAGCTGATGAAAATGTTGATTTGTGATTAAGGAGAACCTCGGGTGAACAGGTGAGAAAAATATAATAATGGTGCAGGGTAACTAAACGGTGCTCCCGTGAGGCTCGCCCCACTACGGTGGAATGACGAAAGGATATCCACCACATGACGCACGAGTCGATGAGAGAGAGGCTAAGATTGGCCACAAGGGCGACGGTTCCGTAGAAACCCTATAGAAACAGACGGAGAGCAGATTTGATTCATCAAAAACATCAATGCAGTCCTTGTTTGAAAAAACAACAACTATTTAAGCTCTAAATACTCTAGTTTTTATGTGGCAGACCAAACACAAAGTAGTCAACATATAAGGATTAGGTTTAAAAGAAACTGCATATGAAAGTGTTTAGGGAGATGTGTCTTTATTGGCTTTGCACATAAGGTTAAAAAAGCTTTTGTTTGTACGACTTATTGCGGAACAACCGCTCTCACCATCGTTTAAAAAAAAACTTTTGCAGCACTGGTGGCCTTTATTCTTTAGCAGCTGGAGATATAGGGGCAGAAAGAGATAGGGAAGGAGGACTATCCTGTCTTTTTGTTTTGAGAGATTGAAGAATTTACTCTGCCACCTAGGGGTGGTGACCTTCAAACATCACACTTATATAATTTATATCCCAAAAATGGTGAATTACTATATAATGTATCTTTATTGTTTATATTCATTTTTAGAACAGATTCCTGTTGTACTGTCTACTTTATCCAGGCTTTGGTTACTGTCCTTATGCATGCATGCAATATCTGCTCTCCTGAGCTCTATGTTACGTTATAATTTATTTTCCTTGTGAAAAACATACAGAAGAGTTGCTTGGACCCATTCATGCACGTTTGAGGAGCCCTTGAATCTCTCATTGTTCCATTTAGGGGTGCCTAAAGGCTTGCTCCTCAGTGCACCGCCCATTTATCCACACATGGCTTCACCAGACTAGCGGCAGCAGCCATTAGCTAGCATCTGCTAGAACTGCGACAATGATATCCTGAGTCGCCATTTTCCAAAAACTAGATTATATGATGTACGTCCTTTATATCCAGCATTCCTTTGAAAGGATGTTAACGGGATAAATGGACGACATGAATAAGCCATGTCGTGGCAACTGGCCGAAGGGACATTTTTAAGGCTATAATGCAAAGTCAAATTTCTTTTAAGCCGTTTTTTGATATAAACAACTTTTTTTTGTGTAAAAACTGAGAACATTATAACAAACCAGATTCCCAAAAAGTTGGGACACTAAACAAATTGTGAATAAAAACTGAATCCAATGATGTGGAGAGGGCAAATGTCAATATTTTATTCGTAATAGAACATAGATGACAGATCAAAAGTTTAATCTGAGTAAATGTAACAATTTAAAGGAAAAATATGTTGATTCAAAATTTCAGTGTCAACAAATCCCAAAAAAGTTGGGACAAGTAGCAATAAGTGGCTAGAAAATGGAAATTGAGCATATAACGAACAGCTTAAACGTCACTGCACCTCAAACAGGAATGCCACTGTCAAGGAAATAACAGAATGAGCTCAGGAATACTTCCAGAAAGCATCGTCAGTGAACACAATCCACCGTGCCATCCGCCGTTGCCAGCTGAAACTCTACAGTGCAAAGAGGAAGCCATTTCTAAGCAAGCTCCACAAGCTCAGACGTTTGCACTGGGCCAGGGGTCTTTTAAAATGGAGTGTGGCAAAATGGAGACTGTTCTGTGGTCAGATGAGTCACGATTTGAAGTTATTTATGGAACAGTGGGACGTCATGTCATCCAGACCAGAGAGGACAAGGGTAACCCAAGTTCTTATCAACGCTCTGTTCAGAAGCCTGCATCACTGATGGTATGGGGTTGCATGAGTGCTTGTGGCACGGGCAGCTTGCATGTCTGGCAAGGCTCCATTAATGCAGAGAACTTTGTTCAGGTTCTACAACAACATATGCTCCCATCTAGACGTCATCTCTTTCAGGGAAGACCCTGCGTTTTTCAACAAGATAATGCCAGACCACATTCTGCAGCAATCACAAAATCATGGCTACCTAAGAGAAGGATCCGCGTACTGAAATGTCCAGCCTGCAGTCCAGATCTTTCACCTATAGAGAACATTTGGCGTATCATAAAGAGGAAGGTGCGACAAAGAAGGACCATTGAACAGTTAAAGGCCTGTATTAGACATGAATGGGAGAGCATTCCTATTTCTAAACTTGAGAAACAGGTTTCCTCCGTCCCCAGACATCTGTTGAGTGTTGTAAGAAGAAGGGGGGATGCCACACATTGGTAAAAACTTTTTTGGGGATTTCTTGACGCCATGAAAGTTTGAAACAACATATTTTTCCCTTAAAATGATACATTCTCTCAGTTTAAACTTTTGATCTGTGATTTGTGTTCTATTCTGAATAAAATATTAGATGTTGCCTTCTCCACATCATTGGCTTCAGTTTTTATTCACAATTTGTTTAGTGTCCCAACGTTTTTTGTATCCGGTTTGTCCTTGATTTTGCTATAAAATGGCACTTACAATAATGTCTCTTAGGTTGTATAGGGGCTACTCTTGAGAAAGATGGTCCTTTAAGGCCTTTTTCACCGTGGTCTTATCAATTTCTTTAACATTCTCAAACAACTTGATGTCCAAACAAACCGGTCTCGTCTAACAGAACTGCTACGTACTCCTGTTACTCTCAAAACACCATCCACAGAGGAGAAAAGCAGATAGAGAAGCCCAACGGCGAGCAGTCGATGTACGGTGGTACCCAGCCGAGGTCTACACCAAAGGGAGAAGCGATAATTAGTAAGGAGTAGTTCTGCACGGGTTGTTATACTGTGAAAAGAATACTGCTAGATTTTGTGTTCAAGAGCAGCGACCTACTTGACAATGCCATAACCAAGACTGACTATGAGAACCAGGATTCGAGCCAGGGATCTTTTGAGCGCAGAGAGCAGCTCGGCGAAAATCACAGCACCTAGAACTGCAGAAGTAGAACCAGAACCATCAACATGACTGACGGGGATGATTATTTAAAATCAAATTAATAGAACACAAACATGTCAAACCCAGGCAAAACTACTGACCATAATCTCCTTTGTAGCGGATGCTCTGGTATTCTGAGTAGAACACAGCTTTCTCCAGCATGCCGAGGATGATGACGGCCCCGATCCAGAACTGGATCCGCAGCAGGTCCCTCCAATAGCAGACGCACCAGAAGAGCCAGAGCGCGCCGAACAGCACGTACACAACGCACATCACCATGAAGAACTGGGACGAGCGGAGGGTGGGGGGAGAAACGTTGATGCGATTTCAAGACCAGATATTTACCCCGGTGATCCTTCAGGAGGATACGTACGATCATCAGAGGCCAGTCTGCTGGGGAGGAGTAGTCGTGCGGTCCTTTCATCTCCACTTTCACTGAGGAATCAGGAAGAAACCTGTCACCCACGACCTACATTTAAAAGCCGATTTTAGATGGAAAAGACCTAAAAAAAAAAAAAAAAGCTTCATCTGAACTCGTAAAAGCAAAGCTGAGCTGCTCTGGCCCCATCTCTTCATCCTCGACTCCGCGGAACACCGGCTGCACCTTCACGATGAACAGGTAAGGGCCGTCCTCCCAGGCTTTAGCCGCCGCACCGACGTCCTGAAAAACACACCATTTTCAAGATTTGAACAATTTGAAACAAGGCGTTACATGGAACACTTTATCATTACTATGATCTGGTTACTGAAAGTATTCCTCACCGGTTTGTTCGGCCATGTAAGCGTCTGATTTGACGGGTCACTCTGATCGATAAACAAAGGTAAAGTAAACTCAAAATACCAATTAACAATGTGATCATGTCGCAGGTAAACGACGCAAAAGCTCATTGAAATCAATCCCAAACCTTTGGACTGGATAGCGGCTGATAACCGTTGAAGTCTGGGAAATACACCTGCAAGTGCAGAAAAACACGGGCTGTTCAACAAGGCGATTCGTGTATTTGATGTTTTTCGCTTCAACTTTGCCAGGTTTCACCTTTGGGATGAAGAGGGAGGAGCAGTTCTCAAAGTACATGTAGCCCTGACTATAGAAGCCACTCCAGCCGTCTTTCAGCATGTGGTCCATGCCAAACATGTTCATGGCTTTATGGTCCTTCAAAATAAAGGAGAAAAATAAAACAAAAAGTTAGGAGTTATGAATCCATTCGTGATTTACTAAAAAGCAGAAACTTTGAGAAAACTGGATTAGCTTCGAATTAATAAAGAAAATCATACAGAGCAGTAATAACATTGTAATAATTTTCTATTAAGCTTAACTAAAGTAATTAATTTATATTAGTATATTATTATTACATTAGTTCATTTATATCAAAAAATTTCACTTTTTTGTCTCACAGTGAGGTCAAACAGGTGTACTTTGCAAAAAAATAAACTAATATGATAATTGAAAATGGTTTAAATGAAGTAGGACACCGTAAAATATGAGCAACAAACTATTTACCACAGAAACGAAAATAATAAGAATAAAAAGTACCAGTACAAGTCCTATTTAAAATGGGAAAAACTACAAGTTATAGCAGGGATCCAATCAGATCGGCCATTTTATTTTGATCACTTGTAATCGTACCCACTTACTGAGATTGTAGGGATTAATGATAGTTAGAGGGTCTAAAAGCTAATGGGAGGAAGGGTCGGGGTGTCGCCATTTGCCCAAAACCATGTAGAGGACAAAGCAAACGTGTCAGAGGCGACGTACTGCTCAGATGAGACAGACGTTGAGTCTTTATACCCAAACAACAAACACTGTGTCTACGGAGCACAAACAGGATCGTGACTCACTGGTGTGTTGAAGACTTCGTTGTAGCAAACGGACGAGCGCAGGTACCAGCTGATGTTAAAGGCCAGATTTCTGTCACACGACCCCGTGTCATTTAAAACTGCAGAGAGGAAACAGGATTGCCGGACCATTAGGAGAAACAGCTCAGTTTTAATCCGCTTTATTATCAAGGGGTTACAGGTCAAACAAAAAAAGCCAGGTGAAAAGACATGTAGCCAAGACTTGAAAGCCAAGACGTGAAACTGGGCCGACAGAAAAAAAATAATACAATCAAATCAAATGAAGATGAGCTGTGACTACTTACACCTCATAAAGATGGTGGTGTTGGCATACAGCGTCTTCCGAAACACAGCATCCTGTGTCTAAACACACAAAACAGAAAAACAATGGATGTCACCATCGGTGGCACAGCATCCAATCTGTGACCAGGACGCTTTTCTGGTCCTCGGATCTCAATGAGAGAACGAGAGAAATGCACTGGTCTCTCCGCCAATGTGCGATTTTATCAAATATATATTATCATGATTTAAAAAAACAATGTTGTTGTTTTTTAATAGCAGTTTGAAAGTCAGTTTCTACACATTTTAATGCAGTCAATCGAGACAAAACTTTTCACAGGTGTATGACCATTTTATGGATGGATGGATGGATTGATGGATGGAATGATAGATGAACAGAAGATTGGATGGATGGATGAAAAGATGGATGAGTGGATGGATGGATGGATGAATGAATGAATGAATGAATGGATGGAATGATGGATGAAATGATGGATGGATGGATGGATGGATGGATGAAATGATGGATGGATGGAATAATGGATGGATGCAATGATGGATGAACAGAAGGATGGATGGATGGATGGAATGATGGATGGATGAACAGAGGGATGGGTGGATGGATGGAATGATGGATGAACAGAAGGATGGATGGATGGATGGATGGAATGATGGATGGATGGATGAACAAAAGGATAGATGGAATGATGGATGGATGGATGAACAGAAGGATAGAAGGATGGATGGAATGATGGATGGATGAAAAGAAGAATGGATGGATGGAATGATGGATGGATAAACAGAAGTAAAGATGGATGGATGGAATGATGGATGGATGCAATGATGGATGGATGCATGAATGAATGGATGGATGCAATGATAGATGAACAGAAGGATGGTTGAATGGATGGATGAATGGATGGATGGATGGGTGAATGGATGGAATGATGGATGGATGGAATGATGGATGGATGGATGAACAGAAGGATAGATGGATGGAATGATGGATGGATGCATGCATGAATGGATGGATGGAATGATGGATGGATGGATGCAAAGATGGATGGATAGACGGATGCATGAATGAATGAATTGATGGAATGATGGATGGATGGATGAACAGAAGGATGGATGGATGGAATGATGGATGGATGCAATGATGGATGAACAGAAGGATGGATGGATGGATGGATGCATGAATGGATGGATGGATTGATGGATGGAATGATGGATGAAAAGAAGGATGGATGGATGGGTGGATGAACAGAATGATGGGTGGACGGAAGGAAGGAAGGAAGGAAGGAAGGAAGGAAAGAAGGAAGGAAGGAAATGAGTCACTTTTGTTTTATTTATTCTAGGATGGATGAACAGAAAGATGGATGGATGGATGGATGTAATGATGGATGGATGGATGGATGAACAGAATGATGGGTGGATGGATGGATGGATGGATGGATGGATGGATGCATGAATGCATGGATTGAATGATGATGGATGAAATGATAGATGAACAGAAGGATGGATGGATGGATGGATGGATGAGTGGATGGATGAATGAATGAATGAATGAATGAATGAATGAATTAATGAATTAATGAATGGATGGATGGAATGAAGGATGAACAGATGGATGGATGGATGGATGGAATGATGGACGGATGGATGGATGCATGAATGGAATGATGGATGGATGGATAAATGGATGGAATGATGGATGAATGGATGAATGGAATGATGGATGGATGCATGAATGAATGGATTGATGGAATGATGGATGGATGGAATGATGGATGGATGCATGAATGAATGGATTGATGCAATGATGGATGAACAGAAGGATGGATGAATGGATGGAATGATGGATGGATGGAATGATGGATGGATGGATGCATGAATGAATGGATGGATGGAATAATGGATGGATGCAAAGATGGCTGGATAGATGGATGCATGAATGAATGGATGGATGGAATGATGGATGAACAAAAGGATAGATAGAATGATGGATGAACAGAAGGATAGAAGGATGGATGGAATGATGGATGGATGGATTCATGAATGAATGGATGGATGGAATGATGGATGGATGAAAAGAAGAACGGATGGATGCAATGATGGATGGAAAGATGGATGCATGAATGAATGGATGGATGGAATGATGGATGGATGCATGAATGAATGGATGGATGCAATGATAGATGAACAGAAGGATGGATGAATGGATGCATGAATGGATGGATGAATGGATGGAATGATGGATGGATGCATGAATGAATGGATGGATGGAATGATGGATGGATGGATGCAAAGATGGATGGATAGATGGATGCATGAATGGATGGATGGATGAACAGAAGGATAGATGGATGGATGTAATAATGGATGGATGCATGAATGAATGGATGGATGGAATGATGGATGGATGGATGCAAAGATGGATGGATAGATTGATGCATGAATGGATGCATGAACAGAAGGATGGATGGATGGAATGATGGATGGATGCAATGATGGATGAACAGAAGGATGGATGGATGCATGAATGGATGGATGGATGGATTGATGGATGGAATGATGGATGAAAAGAAGGATGGATGGGTGGATGAACAGAATGAAGGAAGGAAGGAAGGAAGGAAGGAAGGAAGGAAGGAAGGAAGGAAATTAGTCACTTTTGTTTTATTTATTCTAGGATGGATGAACAGAAGGATGGATGGATGCAATGATGGATGAACAGAAGGATGGATGGATGGATGGATGGATGAACAGAAGGATGGACTGATGGATGGATGAACAGAATGATGGGTGGATGGATGGATGGTTGGATGCATGAATGGATGGATGGAATGATGATGGATGAAATGATAGATGAACAGAAGGATGGATGGACGGATGGATGGATGGATGAGTGGATGGATGGATGGATGAATGAATGAATGAATGGATGGATGGATGGAATGATGGATGAACAGATGGATGGATGGATGGATGGATGGATGGATGGATGGATGGAATGATGGACGGATGGATGGATGCATGAATAGAATGATGGATGGATGGATGGATAAATGGATGGAATGATGGATGAATGAATGGATGGATGCAATGATGGATGAACAGTAGGATGGATGAATGGATGGATGAATGGATGGAATGATGGATGGATGGAATGATGGATGGATGGATGCATGAATGAATGGATGGATGGAATGATGGATGGATGAAAAGATGGATGGATGGAAGGATGGATGAATGAATGGATGGATGGATGGATGGATGGAATGATGGATAAACAGATGGATGGATGGATGGATGAATGGATGGATGGACTAACAGAATGATGGACAGATGGATGGAATGATGGATGGATGGATATATGAATGGAATGATGGATGGATGGATGAATGGATGGAATGATGGATGAATGGATGGAATGATGGATGGAATGATGGATGGATGGAATGATGGATGGATGCATGAATGAATGGATGGATGCAATGATGAATGAACAGAAGGATGGATGAATGGATGCATGAATGGATGGATGGATGGCTGGATGAATGAATGGATGGATTGATGCATGGATGGAATGATGGATGGATGGAATGATGGATGGATGGATGAACAGAAGGATAGATGGATGGATGGATGCATGAATGAATGGATGGATGGAATGATGGATGGATGGATGCAATGATGGATGGATAGATGGATGCATGAATGAATGAATGGATGGAATGATGAATGGATGGATGGATGAATAGAAGGATGGATGGATGGAATGATGGATGGATGCAATGATGGATGAACAGAAGGATGGATGGATGGATGGATGCATGAATGGATGGATGGATGGAATGATGGGTGGATGGATGCAATGATGGATTAACAGAAGGATGGATGGATGGGTGGATGAACAGAATGATGGGTGGACGGATGGAAGGAATATTTGAGTGGAAGGAAGGAAGGAAGGAAGGAAGGAAGGAAGGAAGGAAGGAAGGAAGGAAGGAAGGAAGGAAGGAAGGAAGGAAGGAAGGAAGGAAGGAAGGAAGGAAGGAAGGAAGGAAGGAAGGAAGGAAATTAGTCACTTTTGTTTTATTTATTCTAGGATGGATGAACAGAAGGATGGGTGGATGGATGGATGAATGGATGGAATGATGGATGGATGGAATGATGGATGGATGGATGCATGAATGGATGGATGGATGGATGCAATGATGGATGAACAGAAGGATGGAATGATGGATGGATGAATGGATGGAATGATGGATGGATGGAATGATGGATGGATGGATGCATGAATGGATGGATGGATGGATGCAATGATGGATGAACAGAAGGATGGAATGATGGATGGATGAACAGAAGGATGGAATGATGGATGGATGAACAGAAGCATGGAATGATGGATGGATGAACAGAAGGATGGACGGATGGATGAGTGGATGGATGGATGAATGAATGAATGAATGAATGGATGGATAGATGGATGGATGGATGGATGCAATGATGGATGAACAGAAGGATGGAATGATGGATGGATGAACAGAAGGATGGAATGATGGATGGATGAACAGAAGCATGGAATGATGGATGGATGAACAGAAGGATGGAATGATGGATGGATGAACAGAAGCATGGAATGATGGATGGATGAACAGAAGGATGGATGCATGAATGGATGGATGGATGGAATGATGATGGATGAAATGATAGATGAACAGAAGGATGGATGGATGGACGGACAAATGGATGAGTGGATGAATTAATGAATGGATGGATAGATGGATGGATGGAATGATGGATGAACAGATGGATGGATGGATGGATGGATGGATGGAATGATGGATGGATGGATGGATGGAAGGATGGATGGATGGATGGATGGATGGATGGATGGATGGATGGATGGATGGATGGATGGATGGATGGATGGATGGATGGATGGATGGAATGATGGATGAATGGATGGAATGATGGATGGATGCATGAATGAATGGATGGATGCAATGATGGATGAACAGAAGGATGGATGGATGGATGAATAAACAGAATGATGGGTGGATGAACAGAATGATGGGTGGATGGATGGAAGGAATATTTGAGCGGAAGGAAGGAAGGAAGGAAGGAAGGAAGGAAGGAAGGAAATTAGTCACTTTTGTTTTATTTATTGTAGTGAAAACGTTTTCCATGATTTCAATAGAAATCATTATTATTTTTATTGATACACATAAACTATAATTGACATTCAAACCTCAATTATTCTGTCTTTTACCAAGACAGAATAATTACATGACAAAATATGTTGTAGAATATAGTTATTGTACCGTTTTAGATGTGTGATTGTACCACCTATTGTAAGGGATTAAGGCAATAATTTCATTGTAGTTCTGAACATGTGAATATCACCTAATCACATTGTTTATAGTCTCTCAGTTTAGGCATTGCCATTAAAAGCGACCTCTAACTAAGGTTACAGTGTAGAATGTAAAATGGGTTTTGCTAATATTCATGTTATCTATCAAGAGGTAGAAGAGAAGACGTGTACTTCAATAATGACACGCTTCAGCAGTCATGTATCAGCATCCTTTCTGACAGCTACAGAGCTGTGCTAGTGGCTAGTTAGCTGCTTTAGCTAACCAGCCGAACACTCAGCCGCAGACTGTCTCTCTGTGGAGAAACGCTCCGGAGATTAAAAACACACTCACCGAGTTGATGCTTACGCTCCATACCGACACCTCCGCCGCTCTCCCGAGGTGAAACCCGAGCGCTAACACCGCCACACACAAGCGACGACTCTGAGCTCCCAGCATCTTCACGCAGGAACGGACGGTTGGTTGGTCGACTCGCCTCCGCCTCCAAGTCCGGCTGCTCGGTTTCCTCCTGCAGTCCACGCGTTGGCCACCAGAGGGAGGCAGAGATCATAAAACAATAAACGTAGTCTGTTGTTTTTGGCCACTTTTCATTTTTGTTTTTTTGCTGTTTTTAAGTATTGGGGATTCGTCCTTGTCTGGTTAATGTTTAAGTAAATGAAAAATGTGTAGATCTTATTTCTTTAGGGGTGTGTGTTTATTCTCTTAGTTACCAATCAGTTCAGTGACTTCAAAGATAATTTTCATGCATTTATTTCCACAACGAGAGTTAACATATCTATTAAGTATGCGTGCTAAAATAGCTAATGAATAATTATGTAGGTGATGAATAAAATAAAAATAAATAAATAAAATAATTATTGAAAAATATGGTCATTTCAATCAGTTTTCTTTCACAGTAACTCATTCTATTCATCAACCAATAAACTACCAAATACCAAGGAGCTGTATGTAAAGTTATGGATTCCAAAATAATATTCAAGGATTCAAGGATTCAAGGAGACTTTATGGTCATTTCAACACATGTGGTACATGAGGTGGAACGAAATTACATTTCACGGTCCAGTTCCACCCAAGAGCTAATATTAAAATAGATAAAATAAAGTTAAAAAATTTAAATAAATAAAATAGAAGTAAAGTAAATAAAATAAATAAAATAGAACACAGAATGTACAGAAAATATACAGAATATACGTTAGTTAAGTGTCTCAGTGCGGGTATGGTAAGGTGTTCAGTTATGTATTGTCCGTGCAGTGGTTTGTTCCGGAGGAGTTCAAGAGTCTCACAGCTTCAGGAATGAAGCTGTTTCTCAGACGGGTTGTTCTACACTTGATGCTCCGCAGCCTCCTGCCTGAGGGGAGCAGAACAAAAAGTGAGTGTGCTGGGTGGGTGGGATCCTTCCTGATGCAGGTGGCCCTTTTCCTGCATCTGGAGGTGTAGATGTCTGTGGTGCTGGGGAGGCTGACTCCAACAATCCTAATATCCGTGTATATTCCTCTGATGAAGGATTGTATCTTCGGTTGCTTCTCTCAATGGATATGTGTCATATAACTAGTAAGTTGTTAAATACAACCAAATATACTCTACCTTCTTAGGTCTGTACGCTTCGTTCTTTTCCCTCCGAAGTTATAACTTTTCATTATGGCCAAAAGCAATCATTTAAATGCAGCGTCTGTTTCCAAACAGAAGGTCTTTGTCCTTTTCTGTATTTTTGAACATTCGTTGCAACTTTGGATATCTGCAGATATTAAAGCATGAACTAGAGACTTGTGGAGGTCTAAAAATGTTGTTATCCTAATATCGGCCTTTCTCCTTTCTGCATCCATTTGCTACCTTTATCCATTATCCAACCAAGCTTTCCTATTTTTGGCTTCCAGCAACATAATTCCCACACTACACTGTGCCATTAGATTCTGGATTTTCTTACAGACGGGCCTCAGTTTGTGTGTGGGGTTAACACATCAACTGTCTACAGATCTCCACAGGGATGTGTGCTGAGCCCCCTACTCTTTTCTTCTGTCCACTGTGTTGTAAAGTAAAAACAGAATCTTGAAACTTTTGTGTGTTTTTATTGTTTAAATACATAAATGCCATTTAGATTTTAATATTAAGATAATCCCACATCCACAACTACATTCAACTTAATGGAATATTACATGTGCAGTAAAGTTTTGGAGGATGCTGTTCATATATTCAGAGCCATTTGAAGGACATCTATGCTTCACATTGCTTGTTTTCAGCTTTTATTTGCTCAAACTTTGTTTAGGTATTTTATTCTGTATAATAAAACAAACAAACAAACAAACAAACAAACAAACAAACAAAAACATTTTAGCAACTGTAAATCAAGAATCAGTTTATTTCTATAGCGCCAATTTACAACAGGTGTCGTCTCAAGGCACTTCACAGAAAATCTATTAAAATCAAAGATACATCATAAACAAATCAATTTGAAAACGTTTCCAATCTAAGGAACCCCAGCAGATTCATGAAGTCCTTTACTTGCAGTATTCACTCCTCTGGAATCAGCAG
>JAVLVB010000091.1:1407021-1469771 GCA_032876305.1 Orestias chungarensis | reverse complement strand
AGTTGTAGAGCGTCACTGGAAGCATCTCAGCCCATGTTCTCCTCCAAGAAGCTGTCTCAGCTAACAGAACCAGCCCAGGTGTGAAATGTGCTGCAGTAAATTGGCCCAATCGCCACTCACAAGATGGCGAAGTCACCGTTTTATTTTGAAAATCCTCGACGTGCGTCGGACCTCAGGTCACCCAAGTGGTCTCGCTCACTTCCGCCTTGCGCGCGCTCTAGTCTGTAGCTGTCACTTGGAGCAGAAACGTTTAACTCAGACAAATACCCGGGTTTGCTCCACAGGGGGCAGAAGAACTACCTTCAGCTGAAACATGGCGGCTAACCACCATGTGTTGAGGTATTGAAGCCGTTTCATGCATGTTATGTTGACCTTTCATTCACCCAGACGAGTTGAAACTGTTCAGAATGAAACATTTCCTCATTTGTTTTGTGTTGCACTGGATTAGAGATCAGGTTTACTTTTTAATGCAGCAACATTGTTGGTAAGACTTTGGAACAGCTGTATAACACCTGCTTCTTTCCTGGGGTCCAGTGTGGTCCCTGAAGATGAGGGGAAGGAAAAGTTCAAAAGAAGTGAGAATGTGGCTTTTTACTGGTATGTGCATTAATTTAAATAAATAAAAAAAATCAGTTTAATGTGATTTTTATTATTATGAATAATTACTCCCAGATATCAGTTTGATCCATGTATTAATAATAATCATCTGTTTTCTTCTAAGTCGACAGATCCAGGGTCCAAACAGGAAACACCGACTTCTGCTGGATACCCTGGTTCTCACGCAGAGGGGAGCGAGCTTCCAGCTTTTGGAAGATGGCACACAGGTCGGTTTACTGAAACGTGACGGGACTGAGATGCCATCTTCTGATCCTCGTTAAAAACGTTTCATATTGATGTGATATTCATTAATATTATTGTTATATCACCATGATTTATCTCATGGAAACACTTGGATCTCATTTCCTATAGAGGCTTGGTCCAGTCTTAAGTTATTAATCTTAAGTTATTACTGTCACAGTATTTGTTGTTGTTTTTGTTTTTTTAATACACACACACACACACACACACACACACACACTTCTGTAACGCTATCCTCGTTGGGAGTTTCTATTGACTTCCATTAATTTCTGTAGCCTAACTCTAAATTTAACCATTATCAGTACACACCGTGAATGTAAACCTGACCATAGTCATACACGTCACGTCTGACCTAGAGACCGCACTTGTCCTCATAGGGACCAAGCTTTGGTCCCTACGAGGTGCTGTCGGTTCTCACAAGGATGGTATTTGTTCAAAAACAAGTAGACACACACACATAAGTTTAAATTTCTGCACATATATAGACCTTCACTTTAGTAGCTACATTTAACTCTAACCTTAACATTTACCCTAACCCTACACAATACCATGGCATTCACAACCTTAGCTTTAACAAAAATTGAATTCACACCACAACTCTATACCTGACCTTTACCCCTGAAAGTCAGGTTTCACCACGTTAGGACTGTATATCATGTTCTCTAGACACACGGCCAATAAATTGTTTTTTGCAAAACCTTCAGACAAATAAGGTCCTTATAACAATATTTTTGACGTTGTATTTCTAGTGGCTCTTGACCAAAACATTAATGTAAATCAAATCTAAAACAATCCCTAAGCTATTTGTTGCTGAGAGACAGTAGTTATTTATTTATTTAGCTTGTTAGAAATAACAAGAGTTATTTCTCTTTATTTAGGGCTCACAAACTCCACTTGGTTGAGAAAGTGGCCCCAAAGACACACAGCTGAAATTTGAATACCTAACAGAGATTTAGTCACATTTAGTGCTGAAGAATCTCTTAAAAAAAAAAATCTAATTAAATGTGTAAACATAGGGTTGAAGTATGCGTTAACAGGCGATGAAAGAGTTCAGCGTTGGTTATTGTTATTGATATCAATGTTATTAACATCAGTGGATGTAGTTATTGGCCCAGAGTTTCATATCAGTGCATCTGTTATCTTTTCAATGCCGCGTTTGGTTGTGAATTTTTATCAGGGTTTTGTCATACCATATTGTTCAAGGTTAATAATTCTTTAGAAAACACAATCGTAACCCTGATAGCGAAAAAAGGAAAAGTAATTTTTGTGCGCCCATAAATATTTATAGCTCCTCTTAACCGCGATCAAAGGCTGCGATCAAAAGTACTTCTGCACAAGCCTGGACAAATACGCAGGATGAAACCATTTATCAAAGTTTATTCAAGGCTAATTAACCTCCTATCTAAATCTCTGATTCTCAACCCTGGGCTTCCTTTCCTCTTAAAGCTTGGCAAGTTTACTTTATTAAAGCCCTGCCCAGGCTCCATCTATGACAAACCATCCTAAATAAATAAATGAAACCTGTTTGATTTATTTGGACAAGAGAGAAAAAAACCTTGTCCACAAATGGCTAAACTTCAAGTTGTTGGACCTAACGAGGGTTTAGATGTTCCAAATGTTCGTCTTTGTTAAACCTTGTGAGAATGGTACTCTGGTTTAAAGATGATCCAACCTCCATCTGGTTTGATATTAAGTCTCTTTGGTCCCACTGTCTACTGAAAGATTGTTGCAGAGGAATCATGGAGGAGGTGTTGGAAATCTTTACGTTTTTTTTTTTAACCATATCAACTAATAGATAACAGTTTTTTCTTATTGTTTTACATGTATTTTTTGTAGAAGTGCTATTATGTGTTGCTTTCTACAATGTTTAAGCCTACTTCATGTCGTCTGACAGGCAGGGCCGGATTTACAAGGAAATAAAGGGTTAATCATTATTTAGAAAACATTATCCTCTGGCTGAGGGAAGGCTTTATCTATGTGATAGCGAAACAGAAAAAGTTATTTTTGGGCAACATAAATATTTATAGCTCCTCTTAAGCGAAGGGTTAACCTACGGGTTAAGAGGAACAAAGTTTTGCATTCAAAATCTCTACGTCACAATCATGGAAAAATACTGATCAAACTGATTTTATCAAAGTTTAAACAACATAATGGGAAAAGTATTGGTTTGATTTATTTTATTTCAGGGCATTATTGCTTGATAGACAGATAGCATAAAGTAGCTCTTTATGCTAATGATGTTTTCGTGTTTAAAACATTCTGTTTCTTTCATGATTTGCTTAATCTGGGTTCAATCTTCCTTTTTCTAGCCAGTAAGGTTTTTAAAGTTACGGAAATGTGAGTTTATTTGTTTATTTGGGACAAGAGGAAAGCTATGCTAAATATGGCTACCTTTTGTGCGTTAGCGGCTAACATTCGTCAGTCTCAGTTGATGTTCCACATTTAGGTAATGGTACACTGGTTTAGAGCTGACCCAGCCACCCTCTGGTTTGATGTCAAATTGCTCAAATCTCTTTGGTCAAATTGTCCAATATGGAAGTTATTCTTTATTACTAGGCAGCACCTGTGTGACCTTTAGGCTAACGCGTTGGATCCATTAGCGGTTTCTCCGACAAGCGTTTCTTTTAAATAACATCTTCCACACATTTTTTAAATTATCCACACTTTCCCCTCAGGGCAGGTTGGTATTTTAACTTCTAGGTAGGCAGGTATTTTTCAAATAAACAGTTTTCTTCTACATTTTGTCACAGACCAGACTGCTTCTCTCTGTGTCACCTTGCAAAAATGACACCGTAAGGATCGTAATAGACGAGCTCCGGCCCATCAAAGCCCGCTACCGAGTTCCAGATGTGTTGACTGAGGAACCTCCTTGTGAACAGTAGGATCCGCATCCTGTTAATGTCTTTATCTGTACTCAATATTCCCCCTCTTTCAGATAATCTCCACTATTGCTTACGAGCCTCACCAGAAACATTCTCATGATCCGACAGGTTAAGAGTGGAAGCCCAGACTAAAGACTCCGTCACCCTCTCCTGGTCTTCGGGACAATACCAAGTCCGCATGTGGCACTTTCCTGTCCGTCTGGAGATTATGTGCAATAAGGAGGTGATGGTTACCTTCAACTCACAGGACAAACTGTGGTTTGAAAGCTTGCAAAATCCACCCAGGTGAGGTTATAGTAGATTATTGTAGCAAAGGTGTCTCTGTCACTGTGATTATTTAAACTCTCTTGTTGTATTTTCTATGGGGGCGTCGTCATAACGTAGCGAGGTAAGAAACTACGAAACCTCAAACTACAATTTTAGGCATCTTTTGTTGAAACCTTTATTTGGTCTGTTGGCTGTTTTCCATTTCAGCCTCCAGCGGATGAGAGTTCATTGTGGAAGGAGACTTTTAGGAACTTTGTGGACATAAAAGCAAATGGTTTGTATCTATTATTATTATGATTTTTTTGTAAAGTTTTTTTCAAAATATTATTCAACTTTTACATTTTCTTTGCATTTTTGAATGTAACTTCACTCTGTCCTCTATTTTGTTGAGGTTTTTGTGATTTTGGGCTGGAAGAGGCCTCTGGGTGTGTGTTTAGTCTGGTCTTCCTTCGTTACAGTTTTTTAAAAATGTTTTCTTGTTTTTTCGAGGTCCCAGCAGCCTCGGCGCAGACCTCTGCCTCCATGGGTTCCGCCATGTCTATGGTCTACCAGAACACGCAGACAGGCTGCGGCTCAGAGACACCAGGTGCGTGCTGACATTTAAAACCGTCAGCGTACCATAATTCTAACGTCACCCTTAACAATGTTCTCAGTGCGTTTCTATTTTCTTACAGCGACGGTGAACCTTATCGGCTCTACAACTTGGATGTCTTTGCCGCCGACTTGTACTGCCGGCTCGGCTTGTATGGGTCTGTGCCACTGATGGTGGCTCACAAGTCAGACAGGACCATCGGTGTGTTTTGGCTGAACGCATCAGACACTTTTGTAAACATTCAGTACTCCCCAGCTGATCCTCAGGTAAGCTTTCGACACCAGACTCTCTTTACTTAGAGATAAGAACGTATTTTAAGAACATTTGATCCCCGTACCCAGCATTTAAAATCGAGTTTGCAGCATCATATGTGAGAATGCCTTTAAAGTGGCTTTGAAGAATAAGAATATATCTAATAAAATAGAGGCTATTGTACGTATTGAAACCTTAAAAGTAATTTAAGGTTACTAATTTACCCTAATTTATCTTTTAACCTTTACATAGAGTAGTTGGAATTTTTTTATTAGAATTCATTTGCTTTGCCTTCTAGTTACGAATAAAAATCTTTTCCCGTGAAAGACGGCGATTTAATGACCTCTCGACTAAGGGACAACACGTTTTGATCCGAAAAGCTATCTCCACTGTCTAACTTGGCTTTGGCACGCAGGACGACCATACCCCTCCAGTGAAAAGGCGCCGGCTGCGTCCTCAGACTGACGTCCACTGGCTCTCAGAGAGCGGAGTCATTGACTGCATTGTTCTACTCGGCCCCACGCCCACACGGCTCTTCAAGCAGTACGCTCAGCTTACAGGTGCGTCGGTTGCGTTTAATTTTTAAGGAAATTTTACGCTGATAGCGAAAGCCGAAACGGTTTACCTGTTACCTTCACATTTAGGATATCAAGCCATGCCACCGCTGTTTTCCCTCGGGTACCACCAGTGCCGCTGGAACTACATCGACGAAGCTGACGTGAAGGCCGTGGACGCTGGATTCGATCGCCACAAGATCCCGTACGACGTCATCTGGCTGGATATCGAGCACACGGACGGGAAACGTTACTTCACCTGGGACCCTGCTCTTTTCCCCAAGCCGTCGGCTTTGCAGCACCATCTGGAGAAAAAGAAGCGACGGGTCAGTTTCAGAATGCGTAATCCACAATGTTTTCTTGTTCTGAAACCTGTTTTCATTTATTTCAGCTGGTCGTGATAAGTGATCCCCATATTAAGGTCGACCCGGACTGGCCGCTCTACCGTGAGGCCAGAGAAGGGGGACATTTCGTCAAGGACAGAGAGGGACAGATCTACCGCGGCACATGCTGGCCAGGTGACGTGTGACCAAAACAGCAAAAAAAACCTTGCACAAGATTTTCTTCCTTTTAACTTCGGATCGTGCTGACCCTTCTCACAGGCGAGTCCTCATATCTTGACTTCAGCTGTCCTGCAACCCGAGCATGGTACTCTCGCTGCTACAGCTTGGACAAGTACAAGGTGACGACCAGGGGAGACGGCTTGGTTTACGAATCGTTTATTATTTTTTTTAGTTTACAGTGACGCCGGGTGTTAATCAATTAAATATTCTAACATTTTGGTAAAGTCACGTTCACCTCAAAAACCTTATTGCAATTATTTAACAGCTTGATGAAATATAAAACTGTTTTTTATGTTTGTTGCAACGACTTCCTGCAGCTGATATGCGCACATCCAAGTAACTAAAAGAAAAGAAATAAATATCCTGTGTTCAGATTCATCAGTTAAGTCTCCTTTTATAACGTTTTGACTTCTATTAGCACATTATATACATTATGAAATAGTTTTTCCTTGTTGTAAAAGGGTTAAGGGTGTCCAACGTGTTAGCACGGTTAAGCAGAGAGCGGTAGTCCATTTGACAGCTGCAGGTTAATGTTTGTAATTAGGATGGTTTAGGTTTTAAATCCCCAGGAAATGACTCTTAAGCATTAGTTAAGACAGCTTCTGTCTTTATTAAGACATTTAGTCTAAATCCATATGCTTGGAGATAAAGAATGCTGCATGCCGATGTGCGCCCCTGGTATATGAGTAAAAAGCCTTAAAGTCAATTTCTCAAAAAAAAAAAAAACGGGGCTTTGGTGGCGTTAGTTGGAGCTCCTTTGAGGAACGGAGCGGACGGGCAGTGACGTAAGGCTGTAAGAGGACGCTGATCCATCAAACACTTTATGCCAGCATTAGTGATTTGAATTTGATTGGTGCGGCTAAGGAAGGCCAATGGAGTTCAGTGAAAAGGAGTGTGACATGCGATCGCTTTGAGTGGTTGAAAACCAAGCGAGCTGCAGCATTCTGGATCATCTGTAGCGGTCTCACAGCACAGGCTGGAAGACCTGTTAGGAGGGCGTTGCAGTAGTCAAGGCGGGAAATGACCAAGTTATGAACTAGGAACTAGGAGCTTTGTTGAGTTAGATATGGCCTAATCTTCCTGGTGTTGACTAGAGAGAAGCGACACGATCGAGCGACAGAAGCAACCTGATCCGCAAAGGTCAGCTGATCATCGATAATGACGCCCCGGTTTCTTACAACCTTAGTGGGTGCCACAGATGGGGAGTCTAACCTGATGCTGTGGTGAATACTTTCCTTGGCTGGGATGACAAGCAGTTCAGTTTTGGAGAGGTTAAGTTGGAGGTAGTGATCTTTCATCCATGCATGTATGTCAGAAAGACAGGCTGAGATTCGCGTCGGTACCGAGAGGTCGTCTGGAGGAAAGGACAGATAGAGCTGGGTATCATCTGCATAGCAGTGATAAGAGAATCCATGTGAATGGATGATTGGGCCCAGCGAAGTAGTGTACATGGCAAAGAGGAGGGGGTCAAACACTGAACCTTTGGGCACCCCTGTGGTGAGGTGGTGCCACGTCGATGTTTTGCGCTGCCATGCCACCTCGAAGGATCGTCCGGTGAGGTTCACCACCAATTATTGTCATCAAACACCCGGTTGACAAAGCTCAGCTGAGACGGAGTCAAAACATTGTTTTTTTTTACCAAGGACAGTAAAAGGAAAAAAAACAAAACATGAAACTTGTGAGTGTGCGACTGTCTGAATCTCTGCTCTCCTCTTGGTGATCCGCCAGAGAAAAACCTGAAGCAGACAAGTTATCTTCAACATATACATAATCTTAGAACAAAACGTGATGGGACGTAGGCTTCAGGGGAACAAAGTCCTAAAATATTAGGCTGATTAATATGTACAGACTAGAAGGCTTCAACTGATTTGTTGCATTCAGTTATGGCAGATGTGGGTTTGTCTTCAGAATTGAGAAAATGACCACAAAACAGCCAAAACATGTCCATATCTAGACAATATCAAAGCTATGTTAAAGATATTTTGACTTTTTAAAAGAACTTTAAATAAGAACAAAAGGCTTGGTAATGCGCATTATTTATGTCGTCACCAATAAGGGTATCAATAACACACATAAAAGCCTTTTTCTGCAGTTCTAAATTTCTTTTTTTGTAGTTTAGCTTCTGGATCTTATCAAGGATCTTGCCTTTAGATCTTTAACTGGAACAATGTTATTTGGTAAAGTTACATTAAGACTGCACCAAGCGGCTGTCACGCATGAAGGTGAGGTTAAACATCTGGAAATGGACGTTCGTCCGATTGCTAAGTAGGAAAGAGGATCTTTATATTTTATGATATTATTTTAAAACTGCTCTCAGGGTGTAAACTGGAC
Source organism: Orestias chungarensis (assembly GCA_032876305.1). Classification (NCBI taxonomy): domain Eukaryota; kingdom Metazoa; phylum Chordata; class Actinopteri; order Cyprinodontiformes; family Cyprinodontidae; genus Orestias; species Orestias chungarensis. The sequence goes on along the minus strand of JAVLVB010000091.1, from coordinate 1,461,472 downwards.
CGTGGGATAAGAATTTCGTCCCACCTCATGTACCACATGTGATGCGATGACAAATAAAATTCCTTGATTCCTTGAGGATGGTTGATGCGCCATGACGTTCTTTATTTAACTGGATGTTTTTGGATAAGAATCTGGTGGACTTGAAGGGAAAATGTAAAATCTATATAATTTATTTCAAACGATTGGGACTTTCAGCTTGATAAAGACACGTAAATATAGAAATGGATTTAGCGAAACTCAGGATTCTCGAAGATCTTAGAGGGATCGGACAGCAATGAAAGTATTCCTGTTTGTGTTTGCTCTTGTGAAACCATTCTTGGACAGGATTACAGTTCTGTCCCTCCAGCCAGGCATTAGTAATCGTTCACATTGTCACGTTAGGGATCGACGACGTCCTTGTTCGTGTGGAACGACATGAACGAGCCGTCCGTGTTCAACGGCCCGGAGCAGACGATGCCAAAGGACGCGGTGCACCACGGGGGCTGGGAGCATCGCGATCTACACAACCTGTATGGCTTCTACCAGGTCGGCAACTCATTCTTGCACGTTCAATCTCCCATTCACCGGCAGCCGTCGTTTAAATGAAAGCATGTGGTGATTTGTGTCGTTGCAGCACATGGCCACCGTCGACGGCCTGATGTCCCGTTCCGGCGGCTCAGAGAGGCCGTTTGTTCTCACGCGCTCCTTCTTCGCAGGGTCACAGCGGCTGGGCAAGTCGCAACCGGAACATCTCTAGATTGCCTGTGGATTTGTCGGATGAGCCGGGTGAATGATTTCGTTTTTCACGTGGGACGCAGGAGCAATATGGACTGGGGATAACGTCGCCAGCTGGGAGTACCTGAAGATTTCACTCCCCATGGTCCTGACTCTGAAACTGGTAGGCATTGCATTTTGCGGAGGTAAGACTTGCAGCGTAGATAATGAACATACCACTTTAATTATCGTTCTATGAGTTACTTCTGAACTCTCATAATGTTATGCATTGCCTGTATGTCGTTCTGCTTTCGTCTCATTGTAGCCGACGTTGGTGGGTTTATCAACGATCCAGACCCGGAGCTGTTGGTGCGCTGGTACCAGGCCGCCGCCCTGCAGCCATTCTTCCGCGGCCACTCTGCAAATAACACCAAGAGGCGAGAGCCTTGGCTTTTTGGGGAAGAAGTCACCGCATTAATCCGCACCGCCATCCAGCAACGGTATAAAAAAAAACTAAGACACGTCTGAACAGATAAATTGTGTGAGAAGTCGCCGGTGAACTTAATAAAGCAGAGCGTTGAATGCTTTTTATTTTACAAGCATGTTTTGGATTTTTATTCACACTTGAACGTTTTAGATCAGCCAACAAGTTTTTATATTAGACAAAAGTAACCTAAAGAAATATAAAATGCAGCTTTCAATCAAGGATTTCATTCATTAGGGAAAGCTATTCAAAGCAGCCTGACGCCATGTGGATCTGTAATTTCTGTCTTGGTAAATAATGAAATTATGAACTGCGATTAATCACATCAGTTTCACCTACAGTACACATGCCTGATACTGTACCTGCCAGAAGCCAGAAGATCATGTAAAACCTGCCAGCCTCACTTGCCTTAGATAAGTTTCAATACAAGAATCTCTGCTGATCCAAAACAAGAAAACACAAAGTCCCGTCACATGTTTGAAGACACAGTAAACACATCGATTGTCTGGTTTTCTTAAAACTGGAGCAGACAAGTGTGAAACGTTTAGGAAGCAGCTACAGCCGCTGTCAGACTAGCAGAAAAGTTTCCATCAAGAACACAATGGCAGTCAGACACGGTGGTGGTAGCGTCATGATCTGGTGCTGCTATCCCGTTTCAGGACTCGAACTTCTTGCTGTAACTGAAGAAAAAATATAAAAACAAATAACATTTTGGGGTATCTTTGTCCTAGTCCAGGCTTACTCCTGATTACTGTTTTTAATTAATATTTTAATTGATTACTATTGTTAAACTGAAGTTATCCTGATGTTTAAAGCTATGCGACAAAAAGACAGAAACGGAATACATCTTCAAAATTGACGCGTAAGGAAGCTCTTAGCTGCGATGTGACTGGACCGATGAACAAAGCTGCTCCCCAACAGGCTCCTACTTTAGTAGCATTGGAGGGTAATTCTCCAGCATACTAACCAAGTGGGCTTTCTTACAATGCCACAACAACATGCTTGGTTTTAATTGTTGGTAGGCACGTTTTTTTAAGTCTTATATTATACTTCTTGTTATTCTGTCACATAAAAAACGGCTTACAATCAAGCGGTTCCCCCTGTCTGCTTTCAGGTACTGTTTGTTGCCTTACTGGTACACTCTCTTCCACCATGCTCACACGTCCGGCATGCCTGTTGTCAGGTTAGTGTTGCGGCCACGCTCACGCTCATTCACAGTCGCAAACTACATAATGCATAGAGGGCGGCAAAGTTTACATTACTGTCTGGAATAAACATTTTCACTCGCTCGGGTTTCATTTATAAAGGCCTCTCTGGGTGGAGTTCCCAAAAGAGGAGAGCATCTTTGCAGACGACACTCAGTACATGATTGGTGATGAAAGACTCTTTAAATCTACTTCTCCGTGCTGGGATGGTGCCCATTTGTTGTTCTGTCGTTCATTGTTGTAATTTATACAGGGGAAGCCTTGCTCGCCTGTCCTGTGACAGAACCAGGAGCTCAGGCAATCAAAGTCTTACTTCCTGGATCTGCGGAGGTAAAGTGAATCAGCAGCCGTTTAAAAGTATAACATGCAAACTGCATAGTTTATGAAGGTAACAATGCCAGAAGTGTGAAACTAAGCATTTTTTGTTTGTGTTTTTTTCTCTTCTAGGTTTGGTACGATATCTGCTCTGCAAAGGCTCACAAAGGAGGAAAGACTTTGAATCTTCCAGTCAAGCTGGACACAGTTAGTTTTCATGTCTCATACATCTAAAACCGAGTACACAGAATATAGTAAAACTCCTTAAAAGTCCAACTCTTGCTCCAGTTTCTTGCATTTACAGCTGTGCTCGCTCTGAACAGGTCCCAGTGTTTCAGCGCGGGGGCTCGGTGGTCTGCAGGTCAACGGGAAGCGGCTCGTGTGCAGCCGACTACCAGAAGCTGCCCCTGGATGTCACTGTGGCTCTAAACTCCCAGGTAACAACAGGCCTGTATGTGGCAGCAAAAAACTTATAGCAGCTCTTACATCAAATATCAGTAACCATGAATACAAATTATGATTATATGTTTTATATGCAGTTTCTTTTTTACACTACTATATTTTGAAATAAAAACATAATATTGAACAGGTTTGTAAACGTTTAATGTGTTTTTATCGTCTTTTTGTCGTACAACATACTAGACTTTATTGTGACTGGAGTTAACAACATTGCTGAATACCTGAAAGGTTTTAAAAATACTAAGAAGTAGATTCTCTCTTTAGGTACCCGCACTTGTGTTGTTTTTACACACTAAATTTAAAATTTGAGTAAGAATTTCACGTCACGTCTACCTATTATGACGACATTGAAAGTTAAAGCTGAAACAATAATAATCGACTATTAAAACAGCTGACAACTAATTTAGTCATTGATTAGTTGCTTTACGGTCACGTTTCACCGTAAGCGGTTGGGTAAAATAACCGATAGTTAACATGAAAATAAACGCGCTAAATACTGTTAATAAGTTCAGTAAATGAAATAATTTAGAGTTGCGGGTGTGCAGAAACAAAAACAAGCTACAATAAACGAATGCATTTGGAACGTCCAACTAAGTTGGCCTCCTGCTGAACATTCAGGAAAAACATCAAATAAAATGTGAATTTAAATTAAAAAGGACTGAGAGTTTTGTTAATACGCCGTACTGTTAATAAGTTGTATAGAATCTCACCTAATTTTTGCATTTCATACCCAAAAATGAACAAATATTTTACACTGTTCAGCTCATTTGTTCCTTTAAACTGAGTTACATAAATTAAAGTGAAGGGCACGATTCTGTTGTCTTGTCCTTTTTTCGTAATAAATATTTGTTTTTAAAAACTCAGTGCTAAATAGATTAGTAATAAGAAGCAAATAATCCAATAATGGTAAAAAATTATCGGCAGATTAATCAATTATGAAAACAGTTTTTGGATTCAGTGAGTGCCTAAAAATGATATGATTTGAAACATATTTTTACATTATTGTAATTAGGATGTACACAGTTGAAAAAATTTAATAAAATCCCTAATTGGTCAAATAATTTGGTCTTAAATAAATGGATAGTATAGAAGTTACCAGAAAAAAAAGACTGAGCATTCTTTTGCTTTCTGACCATAAAAGACAAAGACGTTTCCTGTAGCCCAATCTTAGAGAATTTGTTCATATTTTTTTTTTTTGAACAAAAAACATTAGTTTCTTCATTGTTCCTGACTCAGGGCGGTGCCGAAGGTGAACTGTACCTGGACGATGGTCACTCCTTTAAATACCGTGACAGCAAGGCCTTCTGCCTGCGAAGGTTCAGCGTGCTGTCGGGCCGTCTGCTCTGTCGGTGAGTCACATTCGTAGCGTTCCGACGAGACTTCGTACTTTCGAAAATGTCTACAGAAAACACTAGAAGAATAACTACGGTCATGTTCAGGTTGGTGAAACGTCTGCTGCCGACTTCGACACCAAACTGTTTGATATTTGCTGTTGCTTCTTTCAGTCCAGCCAATGAAGAGGGAAGATTCGACTGTAACACCGTCGTACAGTCGGTTACCATCATGGGGTTAAAGAGCAGGCCATCCACAGTGAAAGTCCATGTTCCAGGTAACTAGAGCAGGCGTCTTTATGTTCGAAAGCAAGTCTAACCATCCACAAACCAAGCAAAGCTTTATAAAATATGAAAAAAAGTTTGACGATTGTTTAAGGACTATTAAACACTATTTAAAGAATAATTGCCTCTGATGGAGTTTTGCACAATTTTGAAATGGGCATATTCATATTTTTAGTTTAGCATTGGTTTGAAAATGCTTTTCAAACTAAATATAATACCTGCTGTTCGGATAAAGTTGATCAAAACATAACCTAAGTTCTAAAGATGAACAGCTTATTACGAACTATGTTGTGTCAAAAAGATATTATAAAAACAAAAACCTGCCCATAGTGAAACAACAGGGAAGGTTTTGATTCGTTCAGTGTTTTGTTAAGTTTGTTGGGCAATTTATTAGCAGACTAGCCAACTGAACATTTCTTATTGAGGCTTCCCAGAGGAGTTTTAGTTAAGTAACAAAAACGAAGGAGATAAGCTAACTCTGTGTATCTGTAGTAGCCTTTCATCACCACTGGGACTCTATAACTCCTCCTATGCCTGCCAGACATAATTCAGTTTGTACATTTTCTAGCCTTAAAAGTCGTTTGTTAGTCCAAAGCAATGTAAAACCTGTTTGGATTTCCTCACCAGGCGCTGAGTCCATCTCCGCTTTTTTTGGGTTTGTGGAGACCTGCTCCTCGCTGACACTGAATAACCTGAACCTCAGAGTCGTGATGGACTGGGAGATAGTGATCAATTAATCATGGAGAAACTCCAGTCTGGTTTTCCTCTGCCATCGATTGCTTGTGTCTGCACTGTGGATGTCCAATGATACACGGGTTGCTAATTTGATTAGCGAACGGGAAAAGTACTAAACTTAATGAATTTGATTAATGGTTTTTTCATTAATCAGGTCACAAATATACATGATTTTATATTGCTGTAATCATTTAAATGATTATCATGTTCAGATTTTTCCCAATGATGTGATTATGGATCAGCTTTTTCTCAGACAGCTGTTTTTAAATTAATTCTTATATTTTTAGTTTCTAACTTGAATTGAATGTATGGGGGGGGGGTGTGTTAGATGAGCACAAAGCAGCAGATGATGTGAAGAGGAAGGAAAAGGATGTATGATTCTTAAAGATTAAACAAGTCCCAAAATATGTAGGAGGTTTGATTTACCGTCATGAATATTTACACCGATACAGATTTTTTATATTGCTGTTGTGGCTTATAAATCCGCTGTTCTGTTTTTTTTCCATCTCCAATACTGTGGAAATTGTGATTATAATTTGAAAAAACGGAAGAAGTTCAAGTGGAATAAAGGATTTCGTCATAATGACTAAAGTTGGATGAAATGTCAGATCAGCTTTAACACATATTGATAAATAAATCAAACAGATCTTTTTTACTTTAATTTATATAATTTGTGTTTTTATCATTATTTGTCAGACTGCAAAATAAAACGATATACAAATTAACGGGGACTTCTATATGTTATTACCGCCGACCTGAGCTTCGCCTGTGCTTTAAAATGAAAGTTTAATATCAACAACGACGCCGAAACTATAACGAGTATAGAAACATGGTCGTCGTACCAACCGCCTGCTCTAGTTGTGCTGAGACTGCTCAACACTGAGCTCCATTGAGAAGAGGTTTAAAGGGTTTGAATGCCTTCTGCTGAGGCAGGGCATCTACCAGCCACTCTTTACATGCCCTCTGGTCTTTGTGTCACCCAACAATGATGGCACCAGAGCACCGGCATGGAACGATCATTGTCTGCATCAGCCAATGGGGACGCCACAAATAGGCATTTATGTGATTTGTGTGTTTGTGTCTAAATGGTAGCCCAAAGGTGAATGTTTCTTTCACACAGAGTGTTGCAGTGTGACGAAGGGGAGGGGAACGTCACGCACAGGAAGAACCAATCAGACATTAGCTGTTTGGATTTATGCCAGGGCCTTTTTGGCTTGTAAGACTTTCGTATAGGTGACCAGGGCCATTTTTTTTTAAAACCAAAATAAAGGTCTGAGTGGAGATGCCGTACACACCGTCTGGCTTTTTCTGTGACCGGTTGATCCGGGAACGAGAGCGGAGAGACGGGGAAGGGTCCTTGAACAAGCCCATCCGCTTCAACGGCCAGGACTACAACACGCTGAGACAGGAGTACCTTCCGAAGAAGACTCTGTTTGAGGATGAGGCTTTCCCCGCCACAGTGGAGTCACTGGGCTTCAAAGAGCTTGGAAAAAAGTCCAACAAGGTCAAGAACATTGTGTGGAAGAGGCCAAAGGTAGGTTGGCTTGCCAGAAGGAAACTTGCATACCTTAAAATTAGGGATCAGCCATGACAGTCACACTACTACAAAAATATTTTGAAAAGGATGAGCTCTGGTTTTACGGAAAGTGAAGCCTCTAATGTAGTCCATTCCTAAAACTGAAATTAATTTCTTTTTGTTTCTGCAGGAAATCTGTGAAAATCCTCAATTCATTGTTGGAGGAGCAAGTAGGACAGACATCTGTCAGGGAGATCTAGGTAAACTTTATCTCTGTAAACTTTGAGCACATCACAGCCCCACCACTTGTTCTTACAAATTGGCATAAACGTTTGTTTACCAAACTGTTTGTGAGGTTAAAAAGATAATTTTATAATTTAGTGGCTAAAATCTTAGAAATACACATAATTTGGTTTGGAGCATGAGGCCGTGTGAAGAAATTATTTAAAAGAAACCTTTCTCCATGTTGAGACATGGTTGTGTTTCCTTCAGGCTGCGAGATAGCGAGTGAGAGCAAGACTTAAAGCACACAACTAGAAGGCTAAAAATTGTAGAGCGCTGTTGTATCCTTTAAAGCTTTCTAGTTTTAGGAATGGGGCGCACGTTTGGAGATACCTTCCACATTCTCTGAGGAACAAAAACAGAGTGAGCTTTCATTGAGGCTAGCCGGGCTATTTGCCAAATTCAGAGGATTAATACTGTTAAACTGGTTAACTCTGCACTCATGTTCTTTGTTTAGAAAATAAAATACCGTAGTAAAACCCTATCTCACAATGAGCATTCTTTCTAATGTACCAGGACTTAAGCTCTACAAATAGTAAAACACATCCCATAATCCCCCTGCATATGGCCTCTCTGCCTGCAGCAACCCTTCTCATTTTGAGCCTAGTCTTTTGGAAGGGAATCCAACCAACAGCAATTCCCATTGTTGTTTCTTCAGCAGAGCAAATAAAGCGGACAGAAGGGAACAAAAGTCCTGGCAGATGCTGTTAACTATTCCCTTTTTCAAAACAAAACAAAACTACATTGTCCTTGTGTAACAACCCTGTTACACACCTGGACAGTAAGAAAAACAGAAGGATCAGCAACCTCCCTCTCTGCAGAAAGAAATACGTCCTTTATGGACAACTCAAAGTCCATTCTGGCCTACACCTGGCTCTGAGGCACTTAATGTGAAATATTTTTTTTATTCTTGAGCATTTTTGAACTTATTTTTTCTCTGTTTAGGTGATTGCTGGTTATTAGCTGCTATCGCTTGTCTCACCCTGAACGAGAAACTTCTCTATCGAGTTGTTCCCCTGGAGCAAAGCTTCTCTGAGAGCTATGCCGGCATTTTTCACTTCCAGGTGAGATTTTCAGATGTGATCATCGACTTCTGTAGTCCTAGTCTCTCCAATTGTATAACATAGTTTATGAAGAATTAATAATTGTACCTTGGGTACTATCAGTGTCCCAATGTTTCCCGAGAAAATTAGACTGGGATGGAGATTCACCTTCCAGCAGGATTTTGTACTACTTAGGTCTTGACTCTCTGAAGAATACACATGCACATGCATGCCACCCTATTCAGTTATGTAAAATTATTTGCTACTCAGCGTTAGTCTGTTAGATCAAATCCCCTCAAAAAATCCAGTTAGCTTCCTGATTTTAATGTAACAAAATAAAAGTATGTGTTATGATTGCTTAAACAAGTAACAGTAAAGTGAGTGTTATTAGAATTATAAATCAATCCTGCGTGTATTTAGACCTAAAAAAGTATTATCATCTCGCAATTTTTATAAACGGGTTCTCTGTGTTTCAGTTCTGGCGTTACGGCGATTGGGTCGATGTTGTCATTGATGACCGCGTCCCGACTTTCAATAACCAGCTGGTTTTCACTAAGTCGGCTGAAAGGAATGAGTTTTGGAGCGCCTTGGTGGAGAAGGCCTATGCCAAGTAAGTCATAAAACTCTGACCGGAGCATCTGAGATGATTTCAGCTGCCACAGCCTTTCTGAAATGCCACTGTCCTTTTATTTATGTCTTTGCTGGAATAACACATGGTTGCTTTTATACATGCGGATCTAAAGGAGTTTTGTTTGAACAATAGCTATAAACTGTTCGTTATATTTATGTTGATGATGATGGCTCCAATCTCGATTAAAGATATTAGATCTTCAGTAGCTGTATTTTTATTTTTACATTGACATTTGCAATTAGATTTTGAACATTAAAACCAATTGAAAATGAAAGATATGTTTTAAATGTATTTCAAAGATATTCCCTATTCAGTTTAGAGAGTACTGTATGAGTATGAACTCGCTGTTTGATTTAGTTCATAAAAAATGTTCTGGTAACAGGATGAAACAAGGAGCTACTAAAAGAGACTCAACTGAATGTCTCAATAATTTGACATTTCTAATTATTCAAATAGTTTTGTATTTTTTTTAAGGGCCTCTTGGTCAAGGCGTATTTATACATCAGAATTGGTTCTAAAACATTTTAGTAAAATAAAGGCAAAACATTTGTTCAGTGGGTTTATTTCAAATCATCACATCAAAGGGATTCTTTGCAACAATCTTTCTACAATTCTACAATATTATAACACCTTTGCACAATGGCAAAAAGTAATAAACCGGATACTGCACCACCGCAAAAAAGCACCAGGCGGTTTTAGGAGAGCATATGAATGCGTTCCACCCTGATGTTTGATATAGGAAGCCACTGGGTTGTTTCTGCTTTTATTAAATCTTGCTGCTCTCTGATAGAAGAGGTTTTCTTAGGTATAATAGGGATTGCTAGCACCTACTGGCGTCAGGGCCATCCCTGTCTTTCAAATGCTTTTTACCCTCAGGCAGGTCTCCTGAAGAACAGGTCTGTCAACACAAATTTGAGATGAGGTATATATATATATATATATATATATATATATATATACCTCATCTCATTGATTTGAGAGGGTTCAATGCTGAAAAGCCCTCAGTTTTAGTAAGCCAAGGGAAACCATGACTGTCATTGAAGTCTTTAAGTGAGAGGCACCTGGCTGCAGACCTTCACTGTCAGGCTCCCGGAAATGCACATCATACTTTTCATAATAAACTCACATAATAAACAAATACACTTCCGGTAGGATCGTTGTCGTCACAAATTAATAAGTAAACATTATTACATAAAATATATCAATTGCCTGTCTATTATATATATTGTTTTTATTTGTATAGTAAACTTTTCTTTGATCTCTTAAGCTACCACTTATATTCATAAGCCAACATCTCGTCATAGACCCATTTTATAACTGTACAGAGTACTTAACCACTGTGTCATTATCATTTAATTTTGACTTTATTGCACTGCTGTTGTTCTATATATTTGTTTCAATTAGTTTTGCTGTTCTATTAACCATAAAAAACTAAATATTCAACTTCAAATAATGTAGTTTTAAATGTGACTGCTGCAACAAATGAATTTCCCGCAAGGGATTAATAAAGTTTACCATTATCATTATTAAATACTTGTTTGGTTCTATGTCTATGCTAATTATGTTCTTGTGCTGCTTAGTGGTACACCTACCGACATGATAGAGAGCTCAACAAATGTCAAATCCAACCATGCATAATCTAAACCCTTTATTGTTCAATTAGACCGTATCTTGTGAATGGCATATTCTTTAAAGTGACCCCAATAATTCTGACCAAAAACAAAACCAAAACTCCAACAGAAAAAAAAAAATCTGACCTAAATAATGTCGTCCAGTTTCCTTTTCAGCCTAAGCACATTTGGCATGTCACCTCGCAGAAGGGCTTTGGATTCATCTGTCCGGTGGGCGACCATCTTTCCATGGCTCAAAAGCTGATCTAATAGAAATAAATAAAACTGTCTTGGTACAACTTCGATAATGTCCCCCATTCCTGGGGGTCACTTGGGTTCACAGAGCAAGATGGTGGCTTGATTTGAGACTGCCCGTGGGAGGCCTCGATTATATCCGAATTCGTTAGTTAATTTTGGCTTCTTTGCTAAGAATTCATAAAAGGAGAGGCCAGAAAGTGTTTTTTGTTTGAAAGGTAACATCTTAGCAATGATGACCACCAGCACGGCCAAGCAAAGTGCCGGACCTAGGGGGCCCTGCTAGCCCTAGCCAAACTTGGGCAACTTCTGTCGAGTTTGCAAGACGATATGAATGAGATGAAAGAGGTTAACTCAGGGCTAAGAACGGATGTGGATGGCGTATTGCAACGACTAGATGAGGCCGAGTGTCGTATTTCTCAACTTGAAGACTGTAACTGTAAGTCTGCTGATAAAAGCGCCAAAAAATGTGAGGAGTTACATCAAGCAATAGAGGATGCAGCTAACAGAGATAGACGTCAAAACCTGCGGCTTGTTGAACTTAAGAAAAAGCTGGAAGATGGGAAGATGGAGGAGTGCGTGAGAACCATCATGGCCAAGGCGCCGGGAGTAGAGCTTGACCGGACCCAGCTGCAGCGTGTACACCGAGCCCCTGTGCCTATGCTGAAGGACAGCCGTCCTCCCACACCAGTTATTATGAGGTTTTAAGCTTTTTGGAACGGGAGCGAGTGATGGCGGCCGCGAGGGAAAAGTAGTTAGGGGAGGGTTGGGGAGGTGTGTGGTTTTATATGTTTCTCCTAGTTCTAGATGTTAGTAGGAGTGGTTTTTATTTTGAAATGTTAATGCTTATTTTGGGTTGTGTTTTATTACATGAGAGTGACTATTGTGGCACAGTCTTTTGTTTTGTAAACTTTTTGGCAGTGGAGCTTACTCGGAAACACTCGTTTGAATGGCTAATTGTATAAGGATCATCTCTTGGAATGTAAATGGGCTTCAGAACATTATTAAGATGAAGAAATGCTTGACTTATTTGAAATCCCAACAGAGTCAGTTAGCGTTTATACAAGAGAGTCATTTGACAGGCTCAGAAGTGCGTACATTACGAAGAGACTGGGTGGGGCAGGTATTTCATAGCTCCTACACAAGTAGAAAACATGGTGTAGCCATCTTGGTGCACAAAAAGCTTAATTTTGTTGTGGTAAAAGAAGAGAAGGACACAGAGGGTAGAATAGTCTGTTTGGAAGCTAAAAGTAATGGTATTAAGATTAATTTATGCTCCTAATATAGAGGATGCTGGCTTTTTCCACAACATAAATAAAATGGTAGGGGATATTAACGGTGGCCATACAATGATCGCAGGAGACTTCAACCAGGTTCTTGATGGCAAGCTGGATAGGACTACAATCTCCAAAAACATGGATTGGCTATGGATTGGCTTGCTATTAAATTAATGATGAAGGACTTAGACCTAATAGATGTCTGGAGGTTGGTGAACCATAGAGAGAAGGAATATACTTTTTTTTCTCATAATCACAAATCACACTCCAGAATTTATTACTTTTTAATTAGTAATAAGCTGGTAGAGAATGTCTCAGACTGTACAATAGGACCAATTGCGTTAACAGACCATCCCACTGTACACTTAGCTTTGGTTCTAGATGGAGATTAAACATATCTTTGTTTCAAAGTTCTGATTTTATTAAATTATTGGAGGAGGAGCTTGATGACTTTTTTGACCTTAGTTTGGGCTCTACAGAGAGGATTGGCACAGTGTGGGAAGCATCCAAGGCTTACATCAGAGGGAAAATTATTGCTTATGCCAGTAAGAATAAAAGAGAGCAATTCCAACGACTTCAAATTTTGGAGGCAGAAGTCAGGGAACTGGAAAAGAAACTTTCTGCAGGCTATGGCGATGCAAATTTAAAACAGATCTGTGATAGGAAGTTTCAGATAAATGAGATATATAACAAAAAAGTAGAATATGCCCTATTTATAGAATGAAGAGTAGCTTGTATGAGAGTGGAGAAAAGGCAGGAAAGATTTTGGCAAGACAACTAAAACAGAAAGAGGCTAACTATACAATACCTGCTATTAAGGACGGGAATGGCACACTTAAATCAAGTACTGGAGATATTAATAAAGTTTTCCAAAATTTTTACACCACATTGTATAATTCAGAGGTAAAATATGATATGAAGAAATGTGATGATTTTTTTCCTAAATTTCATTTTCCAAAAATTACAGAAGAACAGCGAACCTGCTTAGATAGCCCCATTACAGTTGAGGAGGTTAAGAAGGCAATATCATTAATGAAAGTTGGTAAGTCCCCAGAGTTAGATGGATTTCCATCAGAATACTATAAGAGGTTTGTAGATAAATTAGCCCCTATATTAACTAAGGTTTATGAAGAAATGTTTATACTGGGAAGAATGGCAGAAACATTTAATGAGGCGTTGATTTCACTTATCATTAAAAAAGATAAAGATCCAATGGACCCGGGCAGTTATAAGCCAGTGAGTTTAATAAATGTAAGATATTAACAAAAGTTTTGGCCCTTAGACTAGAAAGAGTACTCTCATGCTTGATACATTCAGAACAGGTTTGTTAAGGGCAGAACATCCTCAGATAATGTCAGGAGACTTTTGCACCTTATGTGGTTAAATAGAGACAATAGCACACCCGTAACTGCTCTATCGTTGGATGCCCTAAGGCATTTGATAGAGTGGAGTAGAGTTTCCTTCAATATACTTTAAAGGCATTTGGATTTGGCCAAGGTTTGACTAAATGGGTTAATGTAATTTACTCAGACCCTAGGGCAGCTGTATTAACTAATGGTTTGATCTCATCTTTTTTTAGTTTGAAACGAGGGACAAAACAAGGAGATCCGCTTAGTCCTCTCCTCTTTACACTATTCTCAGAGCCTTTGGGGGCTGCGGTCAGGATACAAAGAGATATCAGGGGAGTCGTGCAGGGAACAGAAGAACACAAAATGTTTCTGTACGCTGACGATATATTGCTTCTTATTAGGGATCCTTCCTCTTCAATTCCAAAGATTTTGCCAACAATAGAGACTTTTTCAAAGATTTCAGGCTATAAGATAAATTGGCAAAAGTCAGAAGCAATGCCAGTGTCAAAGAGGTTGTTTCCAGGCTTTTGTTTCTCAATTCCAGTTTAGTTGGGTTCCTGTTGGGATGAAATACTTGGGTATTAGGCTATGCTCTGATTTAACTAACATTATATCGATAAATATAGACCCGTTGTTACAAAAACTGAGGGTAAATTTGGATAAGTGGAAGGTGCTTGATCTCACATTGTGGGGAAAAATCAATACTATTAAGATGCTTATTGCTCCACCATTTAATTATATATCTATGATGATACCAATAACAACTAGTAATGCCTTGTTGAAACAATATAATGGACTATTTAGAGCATTTTTGTGGAATGGTAAAAAGCCAAGAATTGGATTGAAGAAGCTATGTGTTCCAAGGAATGTTGGACGGTTAGGTCTTCCAGAATTTGAATATATATAATATTGCATTCGAAATTAATACAATAATTAGACATTGGAAATCCATCGATTCGGATCTAGGGTGGGTTAAAGTTGAGAAGGCCCTGTCAGCTCCTTTTAGTTTCATTCAACTCCTCTCACGAAAATATATCAGTAATATACAGCAAAACCCAATATTGCAGCATTCACAGTGGGCATGGACTAAAGCTCATAAGATACTAGGACTTTGCCCATATAAACAGTGCTACTCCTCAGTCTGGAGCAATACAGCAGTACGTGCAGATAAATCTCCTTTTTTCTGGCGTAAGTGGCTTGAGAAAGGGGTACAGAAGATAGAGAACTTACATATGGATGATCCATTTATGCCGTTTAATCTGATGAAAGAAGCCTTTGATTTGAAAGATAAAGGAAAATCTGGAAGTACTTACAACTCAGGAGTAGTGTGAATTTGGTTATTGGTCTAAAATTAGTAAGGAAAGAAAACGTGATGGAAGACTGGTTGAACTCTCCTAGCAATTTACATTCTGCATCAGTGTTTTATAAAAAGCTTTTACAGAAACAGGAGGGACTATGCGACAGTTTAAGACTGGTATGGCAAAGAGACCTAAATATTGTCCTTAGTGAAGATGTATGGAGTAATATAGTTTCTGATATAGGTTGGTCTACTAGGGACGCTAGAAGTAAATTTATCCATTATAAGATGGTACACCGGTACTATTATACTCCATCAAAAATGTTTAAAATGGGTTTACTGCAACACAATAACTGTTGGAAATGTGGTCATGACACTGGTACGTATCTCCATGTTTTCTGGGAATGTGCCCTGGTGTTTCCTTTCTGGACTGAGATTATCACATACTTAGAAAAGTGGACTGGACTGTCGATACCTGCGTCTGTAATCTAAAATGCTAGGGCATCACCTTCAAATGTAACTGCATTTTTGATGTGGACCTCCAAATGCTGCCGAACTCTGCCTGGTTCGGTTGGTTTGAAGAGGTGTTTGGGACACAGGGGGCAGGGGAACTGACTGCAGCAGGTTGTGCAGCGTTCCACTGCAGGTTTTCCATCTAAAGAAATGACTGAACGATGCATCTAACAAAGCACACAAAAGATATCATGTGTTAGTTAGATTACAGGTAAAATGGCAACTTGCAGCAAGTGATGTAAATGAGGTCATTCTTGTGTAGAAGTAGCACAATAGCTATTATTGTAGAAACAATAACTACAAAAGTGCTGTCACTGAAATTGATTCCAGTAAGGAAAGTTTGGTGTGTTTATCAAGAAGTATGTCGGCACTTTGGTGAGCTGACGGTACACAGAAGGTGTTGAGCCAGTGAAGTGACCAGGAGCAAATGAAGAGAAACACTTCTATACAGAAAATAGCCATGGTTACGCAATATGTAAATAGGGCCGGAGCAAAAGATGGGGAAGGTAAGGGAAAGGGTTGAGCAACAAACCATGTTATGTCAGGATATATTTTCTTCATCATAACATAACGTATTAAATTACTTATGTGTCTTGTTTTATCCACTTTCACTAGTAATGATGAAGAAAAGACATCCTGACCTTCCATATAGAAAAACTTGAAGCCAAGTAGTGTACCTCTGGTCCAAGCTGTAACCCCTGCTGGGCTGGTACCTTGATGAGGATTATATTTTGTTTATAACATGTTACTTTGCCCCACTAAAACACCGGGGGTTTACTTTTTCCCCGTAATGTTACATAAAGTAAATGCAAACACTTACTTTATGTTTTGCACATAAAAGTTAAGAATCCCGGGGTGTTGATGCTAACTACCATTGGCGAAAGTAAACTTTGACATTATCTAAGTTAGCATCAAAACAACAACAAAACCGACATGTAACATTCGGTCATTTACGTAATTAATCACTTCAATAATGAGTACCAAAACGACATCGATATTCACGCAGAACACAATAAACCATGCTTTTACTGTCTGTGGATAATAAAAATCAGAAACCCACCACTACTCGGAAAATACGCTTCTTCTCCTTTCCGTAGATGTGCTCTGTTGCTAGTCTCTCTCACATTTAAGGGGCAGGTGAAAATGACCCTCCCAAAATGTCACCGCCTCCACAACTTCCAAAAAAACGTTCTCGCTTCCTCACTAAAAATTGTTTTGGTATTTTGCCATACACAGTTAAGCGTCCGTTAGGCCCAGTGTTGCAAATCAACCTTGTTGAAGAATAGAGACGATATTTCCATTATGTTTGAAAGACATCCTATGCTGTTTTCCTAAATGCGTCGCAACGTTTGCGTTTTACCTTTAAACTAAAGCGAATTTAAATGTGAAAGGAGACATTTTGAGAGCGAAATATCAAACCTGTGCCCTTGCCCAGGCTGCACGGCTCCTACGAGGCCCTGAAGGGTGGGAACACCACCGAAGCCATGGAGGATTTCACCGGCGGTGTCACGGAGTTGTTCGAGATGAAGGAAGCGCCCAAAGAGCTCTATAAGATCATGAAGAAAGCCCTGGAGAGAGGCTCGCTCGTGGGCTGCTCAATTGATGTGAGTTTTATCTGAAACGTAGTTATTTAAAAGTGTGGCGTGCTTTGTTTGTCTTTTTTATTATATTTGATCCTCTTCTATTCTTGGCTCCTTGTTTTTTGCTCAATGTTTGGCTTTAGTCCCTGGTTCCTGCTCGCTTTGAAACCCGCACAGTGACCGGACTGGTGAAGGGTCACGCCTACTCCGTGACAGCGGTGGACGAGGTAAAGTCGCCGGCACCGCTTGAACGTGTCAGCATGCTCAGTTCCAGAGCAAGTGGTTTGCTTAGTAAACCTTTTGTGCGCTGCACGCAAGGCGTGAGGGCCAGCGAAGGCCGGATGATGATGAAAATATGAGCAGAACAGCATAATAAGTAGTTTAAAAGGTATCAACGGCGGGTTCATTTCTACGTGTCCCTACAGTGTAATCCCTCACAGCACAAGGACACCAAAGTTCGCCTGGTGCGCATCAGGAATCCTTGGGGTCAGGTGGAATGGAACGGCCCCTGGAGTGACAAGTGAGGATTTCTTTTGTCTGTTAAACACATTCCATACATTTCGTTCCTCTGACTTACGGGTTTGCATGGCTTGTTAAGGGGATCTGAAATATTTCTATTTTATCATCCCCAATAGTTCCAAAGAGTGGGCCACTCTCTCGAAGGCTGACAAAGAGAAACTGCAGCACCAAAGTGCAGAGGATGGCGAGTTTTGGTAAGTGCCGGTTGTGATTAACCACTGGGCCAACATTCCTCTTGTTTGATTCTGGTCTTCTGCTCTGAGGCAGACGTTGGCTCGGCAGTGCGGGTGAAGCTGCGGTTCTCATCCATCAGAGGAAAAGCAGACTGTAGCCATGTTCTTTTCGATACTTTATTGATGTTTTTATGTCCTTAAGGATGTCATTTGAGGACTTCAAGAAGAATTACACTAAAATTGAGATCTGCAATATGACGCCTGATGCCCTTGAGGACGACAAGATCCACAAGTGGACAGTTTCTGTGAACGAGGGTCGCTGGGTTAGAGGGTGCTCTGCCGGAGGCTGCAGGAACTATCCAGGTGCACCAAAGGACTAAAAGAAAACCTAAAAATACCTAAAGTGCACAACTAAGATTGAAAGTATTCATGGTGGTTTTATCTTGCAGACACTTTCTGGACCAACCCTCAGTTCCGACTTCGACTGCTGGAGGAGGATGATGATCCGGACGACAACGAGGTGGTTTGCACCTTTGTGGTGTCGCTGATGCAGAAGAACAGGCGAAAGGAGCGAAAGATGGGCGGCAACCTCTTTACCATTGGATTTGCCATTTATGAGGTGTTCACTTTTATCATTAATGTTTGTAATAAACAAGATCCTTCAGTACACTAACCTATTCCTACATACTGGGAACACAGCACAGAAGAAACACAACAGAACTACAGAACCGTGCTAGATTTTGCTTTGCATTGTCTGTTGTTGATAATGAGGAATTACATAGTGTTTTATCAATTGATAAAATACAACTTGTGTTTTTTTAGCACCTTTCCCATTGAAGATGTTTAAACTTTAGCTCCATTTACCCAGTTGTGCTCAGAAATATGGCTAAGAATTAGCATGTGAACTTATCGTAAAGCTAAAACGGAGTTAATATACAGTTAATATACAGAAGTTTTACATTTAAATTAGTTCCCTACACAACTCTGCTAAGGTTGCATTTAAAGATGTTTTGTATTCTTTCATTGTAGTACAAAAAAAAGTATTGATTGGCATTGTAGAATAATATCTACTTTTTGAATGTAACTTGCAAATTCGGACCTGGAGATGGTTTAGCGATTATAATGATTGTGACAAATTAGATTTTAATCACTGTTTCAATGCTGTTCTCATGTTTTAAAAGTTTAGTTTTACAAAAAAAAATTTAAATAAATCATACCCCAAATATGTACATCTTGCAGTATTATGCTTAGTTTTTAAAGTTGACTTGTTCATTGAGATTAAGCCATTTATCTTTCTTAGCTGCTTTCCGTCTGCAGAGGATTATTTAAGCCCTTTGATATAGTTTTTTGTGCACATTAAAACGATATAAGTAAGCATACGTTTATATTTATTTTTGCTTTATTTTAAAAGAATCCACTTTCTCTGTACACGGGATCTGCACACTGTTGAAGTGTTTATGCAAAAACGTAAAAACCACCATTATTTAAGTTGCCTTTCTTGCCTAAAATTAAGTTTGTAGCTAAAAAAAAAAAAGTTGCTTTTGTTTTCAAATGTCATTTTCATTCATAGTGATGTTGCTTTTATTTCTCAACAGGTGCCAAAAGAGGTGAGGAAGGTCTCAGTTAAACATTCATGCTGGAGCCGCAATCAGTTGTATCCTGCATTTGTTTTTATCATCATTGATTATCAAAGATCGATTATCATCTAACCTAACTTAGCTCCTTGTTTCTCCGTTGGCCGTTGTGAATGCTCCCCCCAGATGCATGGAAACAAGCAGCACATGCAGAAGGACTTCTTCGTGGTCAACTCCTCCAAGGCCCGCTCCAAGTCCTACATCAACCTCCGGGAGGTGACGCAGCGCTTCCGCCTGAGTCCGGGAGAGTACGTCATCGTGCCCTCAACGTACGAGCCGCATCAGGAGGGCGAGTTCATCCTGCGAGTCTTCTCTGAAAAGAGGAACACCTCAGAGTGAGTGCTGGCAGTCGCGGTGCTGTGATGAGGGACAGACAGTTCTGTCACTTTCCCCTCCAAGTCTCATAGATGTATCATAGTTGGATGTAGCACATACGTTTTGAAATGTTATTGTTATTATGTTATTAGGACTGGGTATTGCTGGGGAACATGAATCAGAAATAACCTTGAATTTTGAAAATACTTTGGATGTCTGGACTTGAGGACCTTATTTCCCCAAACTGTCATTATTGCAATACTAATTTGTTTTCAATAATTATATCCAGCTATTTAGATTTGTTTTGTTAGAGCCTAAAACTTTAAATTCAACTGAAAAAAAAACATAAATCCATTGTTAAATACTTTTCGATTGACAGAGAAGTTTTTCTACTATGCAGTAAACCGATCCATACCGTCCCACGTAAAGCTCTGATCTTTAGTAAAGTAGCCATGTTTGTAGTGTGTTACTGTGGAACTTAAATTAAAGGGATCACTTTAATGTACTTTTTTTTTAATGTTAAACATCTAACAAGTTAATTCTTTATAAACAATCTATAAAAAGTGTCAATTCCAACAATACCCAGCCCTTCTTTCTCTGTGTGTTACCCTGCAGATAGTGAGTGGTTTTGATTTGATTTTAACAGCGGTTTGATTTGTAGAACTGGACGAAAACGGCCTGAGTTCGAAGCTGTTGTAGGATCTTTTTTAGGAGAAGCAACACCCGATCTGGCTGTGATCCGGTAAACTCTCCGACGGCTTCATAACCGGAAGATCTAGCCTGCCGCCCTGGAGGACGAAGCAAGCAGAACCGGCCCGCACATGTGGCTGTGAAACAAACTGTGTGACGGGAGTGCACAGAATCATCTTTTTTTAACCCCAGATCATGAACTGTCTTCAGCCGGGCTGCTTAAGTCCGGTCCTGGAGTGCAACATTGCAGCTTTAGACACATCAGCACCATCAGCTGCGGGCATTCATAATTCATCCATAGAGGCCTGGTAACAAGTTCATTTGGTTCAGGTCTGTTGTGGAACGGATGTGTCTGAAAGTTTCTCTCCAGGACTGGACTTGGCCTCTGCTGTGATAATTGTGTGACCGTCTGGTCAAACGTTGACATTAATTTAGAACGGTCCATTAAACCTGCTGTCCTTAAAGAAAAGATGGATTTCACAACACAAACTCTTGGTGAACAACGTTAAATATATTAGAGATTTTTTTTAAAAATTATTTTCACATGGTCAGAATTATACATTTGGGCTCCTAAACAATAACATAGATCCCATATTTCCACATACTTTTACTTCTCCAAAACATACTCTAGTTCAGGCTGGAAATTTATTTGAGTTGACTTTAAATTGGTTGGATGTCGGAGCATCAGGAAGGCCATCAAGGAAGTTTGGGGTCAAAATGGGGTCATATCAACCCACTGTACATAGTCCGTATGAATCTATTGAACGATTCCTCTCTGTAGTTGAGCCAGAAATTGACCCAGTTAGCCACAATAACAATAAGACGGTTAAGAGACATCAACTTGCAGAACATGTGTAATTAAGCTAACTACAAAACTGGTATCAGTTGTAATAAGCTCTACAATTCCCAATTAGAACAATGATCCAATGCTTGTACAGAATAACGCAGGAACTTTGTAGTTACCTACATAGCTGCAGAGAGTTTTGCTTCTCTTCAGCTTGGACAGGTTTAATTGATCCAAATATTCGTTTTGTTTTGCACACATAAGCCTGAATTGCACTGATGTGATATTTTATCCCTTAGATTAGAGAAAACCCACAGTAGGTTCAAACATGTGTGTGCAGTTCCAGTTTCTAGCAATGACTGGTTATACGTTACGTTGTTCAAAATCAGCAAAAGCTTAAAACCACATTCATGCTCTCAATGAGATCAGTCTGGCTCGTTATCATAAGTGATGCCAAAAGCCATCGTCAGAATGGAGTATCGGGTATTTAATTGAAGATGAGATGTCGATGGTGTCAGCATGGTGACTGCCGTTTGTCCGTTTGTTACTCAGGGAGATAGAGAACCGGATCGAAGCGGACCATCCTGTGGTGAGTCTGGCTTTCCTTCGCCTCATTTCAGGGAAATTCACATCAATTAAAACACCTGTTGCAGCGTTTAATCTCATTGTGGTTTTGCTTTGTTGCGAAGGTAAACGCTTTGTATTTTATAAACCAACCCTTCAGACATCTCATCCTCGACCGGTTACCTTTATTCATCAGCACACCTCTTTACTGTGTTGCTTTATTCACATGGCAGCCGGCTCCAGCCTCGGCGGGGGAAGAGAGCGAAGAAGACCAGCAGTTCCGGACTATTTTTCAGGAGATAGCCGGCGATGTGAGTACACAAGGTCCTAATATTCTAACAGGAAATGTCCACTGAGAACATGTTACTCTCCATCACTCAAATTCTTCATTGTTAATCTATGCTAGTTTCTCTGCTCCCCCATTCTCTTTCCTGTAGGACATGGAGATCACGGCTAACGAGCTGAGAAATGTTCTCAACAGGGTGATCACCAAGCGTAAGACAAGTCATATATAAAACATATTTCCTCCCCTTTATTTATCTTTTCACATGTTTGTTTGTTTTTCAACTGCAAAGTTCATTTCGGTGGGATTTTATGTCATCCCTCAAGACAAAGTGTGCAATAATTATGTAAAGAATAGCTTCCTGCAGAATAGCTCGAGGTCATTTGAACACATTAATTTGACACACGTGTGTTTATATAATAATTTAGCTTGTCCAACAGATTACACTGAAATGTGTGCTTTCATCACAATTAAATCTAAAAGTGTTCAACGATCATGAATACGTTTGCAAAAAATCTGGCAACTGGTCATCGCTGACAGCATTTTTCCCATCTTGTCCCGCTTGTATCCTCCAGATAAGGACCTGAACACCGAGGGCTTCAGCCTAGAGAGCTGCAGAAGCATGATTGCTCTGATGGACGTATCCTTTGTATCAAGTGCATCAGGCAGGCTGTGCTGTGCACAGCAGATACAACCTGCCGAGGCCCTTTGGTCGGGTCTTCCCGTTTTAGGAAAACGCTCCTAATGATCCCTCACAAACTCTTCCACATCGGTCGCTCGAGTCTCAGTCTGTAGGTCATTCATTGATATTCATCAGAGTGAAATAACAAGGGCAGATCTCTTACATTTCAAATTAAAAGCATGCAAATAAAGCCAGATCAAAACACATGCATGCCACAAGTAAACAGTCTTTCCCCCGTAAATGAACAGTATAAATGTGTGATAAAGTATGGCTGGTTTGTCGATGGGCCCTTAACTGTTTTTCGTGTAGATGAACGGGACGGGACGGCTCAACCTGCAGGACTTCAGACATCTGTGGAACAAAATCAAGCAGTGGCAGGTGGGAACAATTTCTATTTATACATAAGAAATAACCAAATTCACTGTTTGTGTTTCACAGCTTGCTTGTTTTTCCTTCAGGGAATCTTTAAACATTATAACGCAGATCAATCCGGCAGCATCAATAGTTACGAGATGAGGAACGCCGTTAATGATGCAGGTGAGAACAGATGAACATATGAATACATTCAGAAGGCAGCGATATTAGTAGGTAACACACTGAATTTGTGTGTGTCTGATAACCTGAGTGTTCTTTCTAATGTTTAAAACCTGAGGTTGAAGCCAGACTGCATCATTAGATTCTCATTGTCACTTGAACGAAGAAGAAACTGTGGGATTTCTACTTACCTAAAGTCCGAACTGATCCTCTGAATGTTCTTGTCACTGTACAGTCATGTGTCTTATGTTCCGTCCAGGCTTCCGTCTCAACAACCAGCTGTACGACATCATCACCATGCGCTACGCCAACGAGAACATGAACGTGGACTTTGACAGCTTCATCAGCTGTCTGGTCCGGCTCGAAGCCATGTTCAGTAAGTCAGTTCACTTGGTTGGATGGTGGGCTCTGAACTTCCTCTATCGACTGTATTATTTTTTTTTTCATAACCTCATAAAATGTTTAATTTGATTTTCCAAGTCAATCAAACCCATCACAACCAATTTTTTTTATGCTTTTGATTCTTTCCGTGCAAAAATGTTTACGCTAATCAAGCATTCTGAGTTTTTAAATGATGATTTCATTATTAGGATGCAAAATCTTTTAAAACCAGGTGGACCTTAAACGGAAAACTAACTGGTCACCCAACTCAATAGCTGGTTGTACCACGCTTGGCGTCCTGGAGTTAAAGCAAGCGACGTTTGTTAAATGCTCTTTGTGGGACAGTTTTAATTCAGCCTCACTGGTGGGTTTTTAAGCATAAACAGCCGCTCTGTGCTTGAGCTTCATGTCAGAAACTCATGGCCATACATTCTCTGTCGGGGTTTTCTCTTGTAGAGCAGAATGACCGTCACAATATGAGCACCATGTTATACCTTCTGTGTTTTACAATCAAGGACTGATGTGCTGCTTTTTGACGGCATTCGTTCCATTTCATATTCTCAGACTGGTACCATCTCTGTGATTTTTAGTGACTCAAAAGTTATACTTATGGATTTACACAAGGACAAAGAAGCATAGATAGGCTCAGCTCACCCCAGAAAGGGATTGGGTGCAAGGTAAACTTAGAACTAGGCACTCTGTAGCAAGTTTAATTCAGTTGTTTTTACACTTTTGCATAAACCAGAGATGATAACTCCTTTTGATAGACGATCTCCACATTGATAAACACATCCCAACTTGTACAGACGGAGTTTTTAACACTTGTCATTTTGTCCTCCATTCCTCTCTAGTCATATTTAACTTTAAGGTTCAGAGGACCCTAAGGTCCTAGACACCATTTAGAGTTTGTTGTGTTTTTTCCTCTCAGGGGCCTTTCAAGCATTCGACCAGGATGGAGACGGCACCATCAGGCTCAGCGTCCTGGAGGTACGAACACGCCGTCACTTCTGCATGCTTACTAACACCACAGTCAAATGATTACGACACACAGATGTGATACTTCGCCTGTGAGGTTTTATGCATTCATCTATGCTTGAAGTCATTAGCAATTGACTGATTTCCAGCCTTAGACATTGCTATTAATCTCAGTATAGTTAAGCTTTTCAGAAGCCGGTCGGTTATTTTATGACAGAAAACCTCCAATAAACCTTTTTCTTTTACATCTTTCCTTTTTCCGCTCCCTTCTCCATCTGCAGTGGCTCCAGCTGACCATGTACGCTTAGAGTGGCCAAACCTCCGCTCCACACATGGACCAGACCTGCCAGGCTTTACCTCAGTATTCAGTGTGACCGAGCGCCGTTGAGCTTTCCTTTCAGCTCACCTACAGCAGCTTCCCAGTTCCGTTTCCGCCGCCCTCGTTCCACCATGATCACCGCATCGGTCTCTTCTGTCGTTTTCATTTATGACACCGTCACCGTTGTACTGTTCCTTCTCTCAGGCAGCAAACACAACAAACCTCGTTTTACTGTCACAATACCTCACAGAGCCTCTCTCATACATTATACTGTCTTCCTTTAATGTTATTCATCCCTCTAACCTGGACTTTAATGTCTTAAATACGGCATCTTTTGCTTCGCTAGCGACTGAGTCACTGTTGGAGGAGCTCAGGCCGCCTCTGTTCCCCTCCATGCCATTTGGCAGGACTTCACTCCCCCGACTCGTCTTCCAGTTCTTATGATCTGCAAACGGTTGGAATCGATTAAAGGTGAAAACATGGAGCCGACGGGTCTATATCCAGACTCAGGCGCTTGAAGTTTAAACACAGTTTTGAAAGAATAATAGGTATAGGGTTGAACTGCAGATTGTGTTCTTTAATTCGTGAGTGTTCTCCATTTTTAAGGATTTTCACCCAATAAATAAATATGTTGCTGTTGGTTTGACTGTGTTCTGATCTTTTCTGAATTTAAAATGGTTTTATTTTTTTTAAAGGCTTAAAATATAAAAACAGACGCTCGTTATTTCCACACAATGTTTTTTTATTAATGTTTTCTTAGATTGCACGTCTTTAAAAAATAGCTATTTAGAGCTTCAATGACAAATACAAATCTTTAAGAAACTCAGGAAATGCCAGATAGGAGGCGAACTGAACACTGAGCCTTTAAATTAACAGAACATCATGCTGGTTAAAAAAAACAGGAAAAAATGGTTGGAAAAGGCCTTTAAAAAGGCCAATTAGTTGTATTTTGACTTGACTATCGGCATGGGAGATGAAACTTTATTGTTCCTTCAAGGTTCTTACGTCCAACACCTCCTCTTAACATCCTTCAGATCCACACTGAGAATAAAAAAACAACTGGTGTGGAAAATAAAGCTCCTTTGCTTTCTGCCCGATGCTCCTAACACGTAAATAGACTTTATAAAAAATAAAAATAAATTAAGATAAAACACAACCTTGCCTCACTCTTGACTGACAAGGTCGATTAATCCCAACAAAGACGAGTTACAACTCTGATTAAAACGTACAGAGGACAGCAAAAGCACACTCGTGTTTTAGTTGTCGCCGCAGTCGTTGAATCAAACATCTGAGTGAACTACAAATAGTTTTTATTTTATTTAAAGAAGCCTTAGCAAACAAAAACCTTTCTATTAATCTGACCGCACTGTTGAACACGGCCGAGGAAATAACACGGTAACAACGCGCTCAATCCTGCCGTAAACACCAGTTTATAGCAACTTTGGACAAAGAAAAGTAACTCCAGGTCGCTCCACGTGCCGCATCACCAACGCACACTTCTTCACAAACATCTCAAACCATGCCACATCGCAGTCAATCTGAATGATAACTGAAGATTTTAGTTTTTTTTTTAGGTGTGTAACAGATTCCCCTCAGATCGCGGCGTCGCCTGAGTTTCTTCAAGAAAAATGAAGTCGCGTGTTTCGTTCTGTTGCTTTGGTCAATGAAAGAGGAAATGCAGTGGTTGGACGCAACGGAAAAAAGGGAGGAGGGGTTTTATTAGAATGTATTTAAAAACGGCCAAACCCACCGTTCCCATCCGAGGCGGACCTGGTTGGATTCCAGCACCGAATGTATAGGATGGAGTCAGACATGGGAGCACTGTTAGGTGCAGAAGGTCCAGAGACAGTAAACCCATACACCCTCCCTCCCAATATGGGAGGTTAAAATAGAGAAAGGTTAAGATACAAGTAAAATGAACCCCTTTATTACTCCACCGCAGCTTCTTCCTCAGCGTGTTTCTGCATGTGCAGCATCACCATCTACAAGAGCAGAAAGCATTTATATAATAACTGAATTTCATTGCAACACTTGTTTAACAACTGATCACTTAGACAAATCATCATGCCTGAAGGGCAGATATCTGTTTCTAGTTATTGGATAAGATCATTAGCATTTAACATGCAGGTAAAATCAGTTCCCAATTTGATTTTAAAATATTCCAAGACTGGAAAAAATTGATTAAAAAAAATCGAATTTTATCACCGACACGATAAACATGTTTAATTCTGAAAAAGATTGAGGGATTTTCACATTCATTTGTATCAAGATGGTGATAGCAACTTAAGCTTCGATCAAATTTACTAATTATTGTACTTCCTGAGTCTCACAACAAGCCCTTAAAAAAGAGATTTCCCTTGATTCTGGACTGGGATGTTTTTATTTTGTTTGTTTTATTGCTAATTTCTTTGGTACATTTCAGTGAAATGAAATTATAGGTATGCAATTTATTTAATTATGTGTTAATTCAGAGATAACTTATTTTTGCTACTTTATAATCATGCATTGCTTTGTGTTTCACACAAAATTTTATTAAAGCACATTTATGGTTTGGGGTTGTAATTTAACCAAAAACAAAAATAGTTCTAAATTTTTAAGCATGTTTTCAAAATGATTTAATTTTAATGCATTCTATTTATTTTTTTATTTAAGGAGTCTTCTAACTGAATTGTTTTTTGTTTTTTTTACCTGCTTGGAGATGCTGCGTACGTTGAAAAGCTCTTCACAGTTTTTCCAGCGGCACTTAAACGTCTGGAAGTTGCCGCTGGTGTGGTCGTTAATCAGGTGTTGCTGGAGATGCTTCGTTAAGCCGAAGACCAGCGGGCAGCCGTGCCACTGTCAACATAACGGTCATTCACTCTACAACCAGTCGCATGCTGTATGTCTGCATCAAGATGAGCTCCTGGCACACAAGTACGCTTTGCGTCGTATCTTACCCAGCAACGATGGTTCTGCATCAGGTTCAGCTTCATGCTCTGTACGCTGCCATCATAACATCCGGTGTAGATCTGAAACAAACACAGACGTCTCAATCTACTTCATCTTACATCTAACTAATAAGGTCAGATTTGTTAGATTTAAATGTAGGTATAAAACTATAAATTGCAAAAACTTCAATGCATTTCAATGGGATTCAAAATGATGGACCAACAACATCCAACATGTACGACCCATCCTGTATAATTTCAACAACTGCAACTCAAATATCGCTTAAGCTCCCAGAACAGACACTCAACTCACATCGGGTTGCTGGATGCTTGAAAGTGAAAGTTTCCTACTCCAATACTCAAAAGCAACGACCAAGCAACTATTGGACTGTTGGATTAAAATTAACTTCTTTTGGTTAACCAAGAAAATGGCCCAGTCTAATTTAATCATTAGTCGATCAAAACACCTAAATCAAATAAACGGATCCCCATCAGACCTCAGCCATTTTGTTCATGATTAACTACTAATTTTGATTAGACTACTTTGGAGCATTGACATTTCCTGCCAAGGTGGTGAGTTGATCCTATAACAACTGATAAACCGAGTGGTGAAGCCATAGAAAAGTTTCATAGCCTGACAAAATATTGAATTTCACAACACTGATCCCAGTTTGCATGCACTATTCAGAACAGGAGTTCATCAAAACTGTGACAGGACTTAATAATCAATAAACTGGATCAATTTCATGTCATAATGTTTACACCCATGTTTTTTAAAGCTCTAAAGATTTTAATATAAAAACAGTTTTTCACAAACCTATTACAAATACGGAGTGTATATTTTCTCACCATGTTCTTATGGATGGCCATGCACAACACCATATCACTGTATCCGCCGTAGACTTGCAGCTGGTCCTTAGACTGTAGAGACAACCAACATTGCTTGTCAACTGAATAGGAATTTGTTAAATTGGCAATTTGTACAGTTAATAAAAGCAAAATATCTTTTTTTTCTTTTATTTTTTTGCCATACGGACCTGTAGGTCGTAAACTCTGACCATTTTATCCAGGCAGGCGGTAACCATCACTTTCCCAAGAACGGTCACCACGGTAACAGCATGGCTGTGACCCCTAAATGAGTGCAGAAGCTCCCCGGTCTTTTTTTTTTTTAAAACCAGAGATTAAAAAGCAAACATTTCAATGAACTGATATTTTCCTAATGAAAGGATCACAAACTACAGATAAAGAAGCTCAGGAACTCACATGGATGTTGTGAGCATAGACAGAATGATCACTGGAGCCACTAATTACCAGGTCGTTGACCACCTGACGGGGAGAAAATATAGAGGAGGCTGTTAAACATCCGGCTAAGGTTCCGGTCCATGAAATATCTTCAAACGCTGAGGACGACGTCGTCTCCCAGTGGATGCCCACAATCCGGGCCTGACCTACCTTCATGCAGAGAACGCTCTTGGTGTGGCCCCTGAGCGTGCGCAGCAGCAGTCCGTTGTGGGCCGCTCTCACGCTGATCGTGCTGTCGTAGGAGCCGACCAGCAGGATCCTCTGGGCCCCCTCCTGCGACGAGGCCAGGCAGCTGACGGCGCGCGGCCCGTGGCACTCGAACACGTCTGTCTGCTTGTTTGTCTAAACAATGAACGGCAAGGAATGAACTCGGTCAACTGGAGCCGGCAGAGATAAGTGCAGCTTTTGATCAATTAGTTGGTTGCCATTAGTTTCAAATTACAAGAGGCAGATCAGGACTGATAGGAAACTTAATGCAGCTAAAGAAAGGGGACACGTTGCGTTTCTCACCTTGAGGTTAAAGGTCACCACAGTACCGTTTGCCAGACCCGCGTACAAAGTCTTCCATCGGCTGTGAAGGCAGAGCACTCGGTCGGACAGAGAGAATTGTTGCTCGAACTGTTGTGTCTGTAGACGACATGAAGCATCGGGAACCATGAATCCATTTTGCCTCAAAGGGTTTCTCCAAAGAAAAATAAATCCATTTGTTTTGTACCTTCAGACTGTAGCAGCGGATGGTCTGGTCACTGGAACCAGAATAAAGACGACGGTGTAGAGAAGGAGCCGCGGACACCAGCAGGCAGGTCACTTTGGAGCTGTGACCCTCGAACACGGCCACACACTTAAGACTCTGCAACAACACAAAACAGCATATTTTTTTAAACAGGCACGGAAACACGTGACGTCAACAAGCTGAAATAAACCATCACCCACCACCAAGTCGAAGGCCCTGATGGTTCGATCCCCCGAGCATGTGTACAACAGCCCGTTGTGGATCTGGAGGGCGTTCACGGCCTCCTGGTGGCCATCAAACGTCCCTCCAGTCAGGATTTCATCCTCACCGTGATCGGAGAATGCATCTTAGTAACACACATGAGAGACTGGGCTTAGCTCACCTATTTACAAGCTCATTTAAAGAAAATTAAGCTACACAAACAGCTTTGACTGAGCTCACAACAACGAATGAGGACTGTGATCGGTTCCCAGTTTGTTGCCGGTTACATTTCATGACAGAGACAGATGCCCAAAAAAGACACAATACTCAAGTACGTGTGTAGAAAATGGGTAAAATAAAAAGGTTTTATAAACTGGTTTGAGCATAAAAATCGATGAGCCTAGGGAGAATCAGGCCAACTACTATAACCCCTATTATCACAAAAAGAAACAGAAGATTTGGCTTAAAATGAAAATATCGTAGATCGTTTTTTTTCTTGCTTTCTTTTCTACACCTAAAATTGACAAAAAATATTTAAGTAAAATGAATTTTTATCTCAGTCATCCCTTCTGGTGCTCCCAAATTTAAAACAAGAGGGTAGACCCTGGATGGACTCACTTCCCTCTGACCTATGGAAACCGAAATTGCGTACTAGTGAAGGATTAAAGATTTGTTAAATCAAACTCATTGACCACCCCTTTCTCAATAGCTTGAATAAAACTACTTGTGTAAATTATATTGTTTAAATAAACTTCTCCGGATGTGGAAAATGTCTAAAAATATACCTGATGAGGTCCGAGGCAATTTGATGGAAAAAGGCAAATCACTGTGGAGACAAATGTCTATGATCAGAGTCATCGCTGACACAAAGCTGTAATAATTACATTAAAATAGACTTTTGAACCTCAAACTTCTGAAACCGGGCATATTTGGAAAAGGTGATTTATAAAGAATTGGATTTTTAAATCTAGTGAGATGTGATGTTTCCTGCAAATTTGTAATTTCTACAAATATTTATCCTGCTAAACGTTTCTTCACTTTTCAAATTAAAAGAAAAGAAGGCAAGTGAATCTATACGTTAATACTAGGACATGTATATTCTACATATGCGTCACTGACCCACCTCTCAGAGGATTTATACAGATCCATGTCACTAGTGGAGGAGACCTCGTTGCAGGCAGGGCTACGCGGCTGGGATTTGCACGCGTCTGAGAGCAGAGGTCGAGGGGGCGGAGCTTGAACGGCCGCATCCTGCTGCCGCTCCTGACAGACCTCCATGCTTCCCTCTGCATGCGCGTTCCGTGCAGGAGCAGCTTGGGGAAGCTCTGCTGTTGCGTCCGGGGAGTTTTGGTCCCCATCTCCGGTTTTTCCGCATGCGGGAGGTGCGCTGACAGCTTCCTTCTTCACCCCGTCCTCTGTGTGCAAACTGGAGGTGCTGACCTGAGAGCCTCCGCTCGGTCTCCGGCGCTGGCGCAGCCACCTGGGCCTGGAGGCCTCTTCGTCCATCTCTGTGTCGCTGCTCTGGAACTGCTCGGCTTTTTTCAGGACCTTCCTCTTCTTGAGCTTCCGCACGCGTTTTCCGCTCTTTAGTTCGGCCGGGGAGGCGGGCAGATTAAACACAGGCGCTGGCTGGATGTCAGCATTACCAGGAACCTCCGGGTCTTTCCTGGTGGCCGACGGCTCTGGGGATGCTTTAGAGTCGTTGTGGCTCCACTTTTCAGATTTTTCAATCTGTGCCGACGGATTATTTCTGTCGGAGGATCCCGAGCTGAAGGCAGCAACTGCAGACATCCATCCAAGAACTGATTACATTTAAGTTTGAGGCAAAGTAATTATTTTTGAAGTAAACCAGCCTCTGATCACTAAGTGGTCTTACCTAAGCGGTTTGTGTCTGCAGCGACTGGGAGATCTGTCCTGTGAGCAGAGTTGGTTGTTTCGTTATCAGATTCTGGTTGAGGACTGATGTGGAGCGGAGACTGGGGCTCCTCCTTAATGACTGCAGACAAAGGAAGACTGGAGGAAGGAGGGGAAGCACACCCGGCAGGACGACCGGGACCGGTAACGGCAGCGACCGAGGAACATTTGGCGGAGGAGGGCGTCTCGGGTTGCTCAGCTCCTAAAGAATCCACATGCTTTTCTTTCAGACTGACGTCGGGCGCTTCCTCTACGGTGCCTAAAAAGACCACGGGAACAAAAATGCATTCACACATATGTTCCTTTATGTTTGTGCATCACATAAAACATGATTTTGTTTCACCTTGCATGCCCTTAAGCAGCTCTATCCGTTTGTTTCTCAGTGTGCTCATTTCCCCAGTAACCTGACGGAGGCAACATAAAACTGTTAGTGATGTAATTATAAATTAATACAACACTAAAGACCTTAAAAGGACAACAAATATATAATAAACAGAATAATATAATGGAACAAAGCATCCTCAAACTAATCAGCCACATAAATAACCATAAGACCAAAGTTATTAAAAGCGAACCTGCTGTTTAACCACCATGAGGCGCTGCACCTCCATGTAGGCGGCCTCCAGTGCCGCCCGGGCCTGGATCAGACTGGTTTCCACGCTCTGCAACGACTGACTCAGCTCCTCCTCCCGCAGAGACACGGCGAGCAGCTGGTCGATCTGCAAACGCTCTGCACCGAGAACAGAAAAACCACCTCAGTGTTGGAGTGCGAGGACGTTCACCTTCAAACTGGAAACAAACCTTTCTTTGATTTGACTTTTCTTCTTTTGTTGTTGTGCCCCGAACACGACGCTCCCGTGCCGGTAGAGTCCTAAACAAGGCAGGAGAGGGTTTCAGTGAGCTGATTTGTCAGGAGGTTAAAAACCCCAACAGTAAAAATGAGGAGAAACTCACGCTGGCTGCACGTCGCCTCTTCGTCGTCCCCGGCCCGTCACACTGCTCCGTCCCCGAGCTGCTGTCCGCCAGCGCTGAATCAGACGGTCGCTGAGCTTTCACTTTGGCGCAGTTTGGTTTGTCTGGCTGCTTGTGAGCTTCCTCCTCCGGCTCACCCTGATGCTCTGGGTTCTCTGGAGCAGAAGGATGTGGGAACCTGGACTGCTCTGAGCTGAAGCCCTCTTTTTCTACCGTCTCTTCTGATTTTACAGATGCGAACATCAAGCCTGGAACTGTGGGTGCGAGGCTGCTTTCTGACAAGGAGCGCTTACGAGGTTTGCTCTCAGCGGCGACTTCCATCAGCGATTCCCACTGAAAACCTTGGAGGAAGGCTATGTCGTCCTCCTCCTCTTCCTGGCTTTGGCTCTCCTGCTCGTGTGGCACCATCTCGATGCCGAACCTGAACAAGCACAAATGAACTGCGTTAGTTGAAATCAAAATGATTAGATAAGAGTTTGCTTTAGAGGTGAAACTTTCACACCTTGGCATCCCTTTTCCCTTGTCCTGCTTCTTCCGGACCTCCTGATAAACCTGCTCCCAGTTCACGCAGCGGCGCGAGCTCGTGTTGTTTATGAGCTGCCTAACGGTCGGCTTCAGCCCGGAGTCTTTCTCCGTGTCGCTTCGCCTCGACCCGCTCAGGTTCCGGACGCGCCGGGCGATGTTCAGGTTGGGCTCGTGGCCGGTTGTTTTACTCTTGGAACTCATGTGTTTGGTGAGGTCCCGCTTTAAAACGGGCGGCAGGTGGAGCTTGGACAGAGTGGACGTGTCGGATCCCGACGCAGTCTGCGCCTCGCCGGGTTTAGGGGCCTCGCTGTCGGAGCTCTGCCCCGCCTCGGAGACCTGCATGGCCTCAGTCTGGACCTCTTGTTTGTTCCGGCTCTCCTCATCCTTCTTGTCTGCGGCTGCAGGCTCTGAGCTCTCCATGGTGGAGGTGCTGACCTGAAGTGACTGGACAAACTTCTTGTCTTCCGTAGATGAAGAAGGAGCTTTACCAGAACCCTCACTCGCACTTGTCTCTTTAAAATGTCCCCCCTGGTTGCGTCTCTGCTCCACCTGTTGCTCTCCAAGGTGGAGTGTCTTCTCCAAAGAAGCTTTTCTTTGGAAGAGCCTGGAAGACTCTGGAGGAACCTTTTCCTGCCTTGATGTGAGGTCCCCCACACTTTCATGTTCACTGGAGGCTTTGTTGTGCTTAGTGTCGCTTCTGATAACCGCTGAACTCTTCTGATCCACATGTCGTGAGGGTTTATTTGCCTTCTGAGTGGAGAAACCAGATGAGCTTTTCTGGTTGCCATCTCTCTGAGCACTGCTTCCCCCATTGCCGCTGCCGGCCCCCATACAGATGTGGGGTTTGGGTTTTGCTGGACGCCTCCCGTTCTCTTCCACTCCCTGTGAGCTCGTGTTTCCAGGTTTATGCTCCGACTGCCGATGCTGCAGCGCTCCAGCCTTTTGGTGCTTCTCCGCCTGGTTTTGGTGGGTCTCCACATGTGATCCAGATGCAACGGGATACGGCGCCCAGCGACAGCTTTTGTCCAGCTTCGGATTGCTGCCGAGTGTTTTTGAGTTTTTAACGTGAGGTTCTGAGTCTGCCGGCGGTCCCTGTCCATCTTCAAGCCCGGCGTCCCGCTGAGCAGTTTTACCAGCACCTTTGTTTTCAAAGCGGTTAAAAGGTTGGCCCAAAAAATTAGGTGCATTCCTACATCCAGGATTAGACGCCATGAAACTGTGGGGCCTGGGCTTCGGTGCAAACCTGGCGATATTGTTGTGACCATAGAGGCCGTTACTGCTGCCACCATTGCTGAGCCAAGGCGGTCGACTCTGCTGACTGCCGCTGCCCCACATCTTGTTGCCGTTGCCCCTTTGGGGGAACTCAACAGTCACCCATCTGTTTAAACCGGGGTGCTCCTGAGCATGCCATGTCGCACTCCTACCCTGTTTGTTTTGATGCCAGGTTCTGGCCTCCTCCGTGCTGCCATCGTAATAGCTGCTCCTGTGCCAGGACTTGTACCTGTTGGGTCCACCGAAGCCCCGCGGAGGTTCCTGCCAAATCTGCTCCAGGCGGTAACGCTCTTTCAGCTGGATTAGCCTCTGCTGGAACTCTTCCTTTCTCTTCCGTTCTTCTTCCTGCGCCAGCCTTGCAGCTGCAGCCTCTTTATCTTTCCTGATATAAAAAAAAAAGAAAAGAAAACATCAAGCTACAGAGCTGTAGTCATGAGCAGCTAAGTGCAAAACATGAATGCACATAAGAACCTTATTAATTGTAATAACTTTTGATTCAGTCAGTCATGTTTCAGATTCTTTGGTAAATAAATCGTTTTTATTACATTTATTTCATGCATCTTCTGACGAAGCCAATCAGAATGAAAAAGGATTGAAAGAAAAACAAAATATTTAGTTATCAGGACTCCTATGTTTGCTTCCCCTTCATTTACACTCCACTGTCTTAATCCTACAATCTTCTAGCTGCTGCATCTGTCGAGTGGAGCCTGTTCTTCCTACCTGCCTCCTCGGCAATTGATAAGAAGAAGCTGAATAACAATAGAGGAAAGGGGAGCACCCAGAAGCACAGAGATCACATACGCAGAGATGGGGCAGTAGAGAAACTGTCCTTATAAGTGAATGTATTACACATACTTACAGACCGCCGCATGTTATTGGGCAGGTCTCAGTTTGTGGTCAGTGTCAAAATCAGCTCCACCCAATTCAACTCTCTCAGTAGTACCAGCTACAACTTTCTCTAGTTATTGAATCAACAAAGAGAGCAATATCTGCAGATTTTATAAATTGTTTCTTTTTAAAACTGTGTGTATTCATATATCCAGAAGGCATTAGGTTTGAGCCTGGATGTGTCTGACCTTTAAAGTCATGCCTGTCTTTTTTAGCCACAGGCCTGACATACGACTCCTGCTGCACCTCAGTGTAAAGCCGTGGCTAAAATGGGCCTGGGAGCAGAACCTGACTATACATGGCAAACGTTGATTTACTTGTGTTTGCATCCCAGTAATGTCTAAGAAAAACTACGATTTGTGTTTCGAACTTAACATTTAGGACAACATTTCCACTTCTGACTGAAACTGAGCTTCATTAAGTCGTTTTTTTTTACACTAAACGATGTTTGCCAACACAGCT
Source organism: Orestias chungarensis (assembly GCA_032876305.1). NCBI lineage: Eukaryota > Metazoa > Chordata > Actinopteri > Cyprinodontiformes > Cyprinodontidae > Orestias > Orestias chungarensis. Next base: position 1,425,563 of record JAVLVB010000091.1, on the reverse strand, counting down.
TAAACTCACCTGATTTGTTCTTTTCTCTTCTCGATCAGGTCCACCAGAGCCTGGTCAAAGTACTCTTCATCGCGGTGGTTTCCCCCCCGCTGTTTGTCGGCCGTCTCAACGTTCTGCTTGTGCGTGGCGCTTGAAACGTGCGCGGCATAATCGGTCAGACTCGCCACCTTCACCTGACACACTCGGCACTCGTGTCCGCAGTCCCTGGGGAGGGAAGGCGAGAGCGGGGTTTCAATCTTCCCTTCAGGCATGGTTCTGCTTCTGATCTCGTTTGAGTTGCTTATACCGAAGAACAAAAAAAGGATTCAGGAAAGGAGATTACTCAACAATCCTTTAAATAACTTGTCCGATTTGTCTCTCACAGATCAGGAGGTAGCTAGCTTAGAATTTCATCAATGTTAAGTCTTAATCATCCTGATCTTGGGTGTTTCAGCAGGCAACGGTGCAGGGGGAGCAGCCGAGCTGGACCCAGGCAGCGTGCTAGTCTAGATGTTCGGGCCCAGCCGTGCGGCGCAGCACTGGGACGCCTGAGTGTTGGAGAGGCCGGCCTCCTCGCCTCAGTGCGCCTTCATGATGGTGTCAGCTGCGCTCTGGTATTTCGCAGAAGGCACGGTCTGTATATGACCTCTCTCAGCTCAGAAACCACCCACCCCCACCCTCCCGCATGACGGCATGTGTTATCAGGGCGAGCCTGGAAATCCAGACCAGCGCTCCCATACAAAGCCTGTGAAATCCAAGCGGACCGCAGCTGCTCGTAGCCTCCATTTTTAACCTCTCACAACTATGCCATCCTGTAACTCTGTGGGGCCAGTTGCTGTCCTGGCTCCTTCTCAGTTTCCCCCGCAAATCTGCGTCACGAGGGGGGGGTCGTCTCGTGCAGCTGCCGTGCTCCACGGTGATACAGTCGCACATTCCTGACAATTCTCTGCTGCATTTGTTCAGCCATCCAAAATCCACGGGCTCACATTAACTGATCCGTAACCGTGTCAGGTCAGGACATCATCTCAGGTAAAAGGTTGAGGGGAAATGTCACAATGCAAAAGAACTTCCTCAAAGTCTCGTGGGTTTTTATGCTCGCTGAAGGTGGTTTTTGAGTTTTCGTTAAAAGAGGTAATGCGCTAAAGTGGACAATATGTAGAAAACCTCTACTACTTCTCGTTTGGTCCTTTTTAAGAAGTTCAGACAAAATTCAAATGACAATTGGACGGAAACAGACCTCAGACCGACTCGCTCACCACATTTCAACAGTTACTATGAGTTATTATTGTTCTGATTGTTAAAGCTGCACTAGAAAACACACAGTGGTTTCAGCTCAAATGATAGCCCCTTAAATGCTCGACGTTAAGACAGAATCCTGCCAACACCTCAGCAACAGGCCACATACTCAACACTAATCAAACAGGGAGTCACAAGACGAGCCTTGGACTTCTAACAACCAGGCCTGTGGTTCCGGACAGATTGTGTCTAAATATACTCACCGCGGTTAAGACAGATGCCATCGGCTGACAACATGTGCTTGAGTGCACGCGCGTGATTGGCCCGAGCACATTTCGACTAAATACTCTTAGGGATGCACTTGAACTTAAAATAGAAACTCACCGACCTTGAAGCTTCTCCAGCTCCCGGTGGTGAAGCATGCTTCTCATGTGTTCATCCATCTCCTACAGATTAATACGTACAATTTACACATTTTAAGACATTTGTTTAGTGGTAAACTGTGAGTAACACCATATTTTGCATAATTACAACACGTTACATTGTTTACACCTTCATGCAGTAAATCCCGCTTCATAGTAATTACCTGCTTAGAGGCGTAGACTGTCTCACACAGGATGCACTGTCTGTTCCTCGTCATCTTGAGTGCAGGTGGATCTCAAGCCATCACTGTCAGGAAGGGGGAAATTTATTCCAATCAAAGGAGTAATTATTAACACATCGTATAAGGCAACTTTCCCATACCAAACGTTGGCTTTTAAAGAGTTGCTTGACAGCTCGTGACGTTTGCTGTAATCTGAGACCTCCGATTCTTGAGGAGACAAATGTAGTCTATGTAATCTCACACCAGCACGGTCCAAACAGAAGCAGAGTTCAGCCTCGGTGCTGGTTTCCTTTCAGATTGCTGATGGAACGACCATCAGAGCCACATCTGGACTCATCTACGGCTTCCACACCAACTAACTTGGTTTACAATTTAAAACTACCTCTGAGTAAAAGATGACACCAAACTATCTGCTTTAAAAACACACCTCGCTAAATTCAATGAGAGTTCATGTAACGTCTAAGCACTGTGTGACAAAGGGCACCTCTGTCCTGCACACTGCTCGTAAAATGGCTGAAGTAAGGCCACTACATGTTTCGCTTTCTTGTTTAGAATGCTTAGAAAATATAACTGGACACAGAAAACTGAGACAGTCGCAGTTTAGAAACAAAAAGAGCACCACGTAAAACTATTTTTAAGGAAATACTGTTTTAAAGCTGTTTCAAAGCAACCAATGACTGGCTCAGACAACTTCATCAGCTAATATGAGCTCCTCTAAGTTTATAAAGTCCAAAACAGCAACAAATTCTACTTTTTTGCACAAAAACTCTTGAAAACGTGCGAGATTTATGGGTACTTATTTTGTACATTTTTCCCATTTTTTTTATTACCTTTTTACTAATAAGAGGGGGAAAAACATTAAATTTTAACTAAAAACAAGTTTAATCGGTCGTGCTATTTCTTAAATATTCTGATATTTCTCCTGGGTTTACACACACACTGGCAAATATAAAAACTATAGACATTTACCGATAAGATCTTAAGTCGGAACAGCTTAAGTTACTTTTCAAGTGAAGGTTCATCTGCAGCTTTCATTAGACTCTGCATCAACAAGTCTAATAAGAGTCACAAATACTTACCTGGATCTATATTATTGTAAAGCCAATTCATCTTAAAACACCCATTACCATCAACTAGCTGATAATGGAGGCTTGCTCTACTTTAGGTTCTTTTACATTGATCAAAAAGAGAATAAAAAGTCAGATCTCCCAAAAGTCCTAATTATTTTGTATTTAACGCCACAGTAAAAGAGCAAGAGAATAAAAAAACAACACTACAAACTTGGTATTAAGAGTTAATTAGCAGATACTGAAGGAGGAAGAAAAAAATGAAACAGGCTAACAACAAAGAGTTAAGTTAGCATGCTACCAGTTAGCCGACCTGAATGCAGCATCTCCACACACGACTAATAAACAATGATATTACAAAACTGTCTGAATTAATTTAAGAAAGTCAGCCAGGCTTTTAATTAAATATGTTTCTCAAATAAAATACAAATAAATATTTGCACAGAGGGTCGCAGAGGGTTAGCTCGGGTTAGCATAACTACTTAGCTTAGGTGCTAAAATATGAACAGTAGATTCTCTAAAATATATTCCAGCATGGCGCCAAACCAAAACAACATTACATTATAAACTGCACAAGAGTAGGTCGTCCAAAAGGAATAACACTGATTAGAGCGTTTAGACCAACAAAAAGTCTCCTTTTGGGCTAAAACTAACTGGAAGCAGCTTGTTTTGCTAGACCCACCAGTTTTACCACTGCTCCACCCAGTTACCCTGTTATGTTTTGATAAAACAACCTTGCAGAAACGTGTTATACTTTTTATACAAAACATAAATACTGAAATATTGCTGTTGTTTACCTTCATAAGCTCCAAACGTGTGCATTTGTGTGTTTACTATCGCGGCTAACAACAACATCCTGCTGGAGGCCCCGCCCACAATGAAACACATCCTGTGATGCGTTCATGAGCAGCGTGTGTGTAGGAACTAACGAACACCGCCACACCAGAAACTGGCTCACCTTTTACTTTACTACAATTAAATGAATTGTATTTTCTTATTGGCTAACCTGAATGTTAGATTGACATCTAATATTTAGTTTTACATGTTTAAATACATAGAAGTAAATCAGTAAGGAACATTTAGAGGTAATATTTGAGCCTAAAATCCCTTTTATTTTCATTCAAATGGAACAAAACAACAACAAAAATCATAATTTAAGAAAATGCTTTAAAATGACTACACTGAAAATGTTTACACACAATATATCTAACAAAGAATGAAAATAAAACAAAAATATATGAAAAATGTATTTGCTACATAGCAAGACTAAATTATTTTTTTCATAATCCCTTTTGAGTTAATCTGGAAGTATTTCAAACATTTCTATCTGTTTTATATATGTAAAACAGCTTACATATATATAAAATATATGTATAAAAAGAATCACAACATTAGACCATTAGAAAATATGCTGAAACTTTAACACATGCCTCAGAAACAATATTGTGTGCAAAATCATTACCAAGGAATGTTTAGAAATGCAGCAAAATATTTTACTTTTAAACAGAAAATACATTTGCTGTAAGTAGTTTAAAAAGGTAAAACATGCTAAAATGTAATCAATTCTGGCTGCACGGTGGCGCAGTAGGTAGCACTGTTGCGATGCAGCAAGAAGGCTCAGGGTTTGATTCCACCTCGGGTCTTGGGTCTTTCTGCAAGGAGTCATGCATGGGTTCTCTCCGGGTACTCCGGCTTCCTCCCACAGTCCAAAAACATGACTGTTAGGGTGGTTGGGCACTCTAATTTGTCCTTAGGTGTTTGTGAGTGTGTGAGTGGTTGTTTGTCCTGTATGTCTCTGTGTTGCCCTGCGATGGACTGGCGATCTATCCAGGGTGTGTCCATGCCTCTCGCCCACCCAACCCAATCACGGACAAGGGTGTACAGAAAATGGATGGATAGTCAGTTCCATCTGCAAAAAAATGTCCCATTCCAAGAAATGCTGCCTTTGTCGAAATCATTCTGACCCTTTCTGAGCAAGATTAATGTCACTTAGATGTGTGTCATCAGGGGTGTTCTGTCAGTTTGTGCAAGAAAAAGTTTTCTCCATTGTGTTTCAGTTTATTTGGTTTAGTTCCCTGGCTTTATGCTTCAGATGCCTCTTGCGCATCTTAATAATCCATTTTACGGTGAGTTTAGCAAAGTTTGCAGCTTTGAAGAGTGCCATGAAGACGACACAGAGGATCCCTACAGAGCTCCAGGGATTTGCAGTCACTATCTGTTAAGAAGGAAGCACAACCGTCTTCAGCATTGATAGGCACATATTTGCAGACTATTCTAACAAGGAGAGGATCTCTGGGGAAACTTACCAGTGTTATTTCCTGGATGTACAAATCTCGCCATTCAAAGACAACAAAGAAGAGCTGATCCGTTTGTTCTGTTTCAGATCTTTTATCATTGAATTTTACCACTCCGGACTGAAAGAATAAACATGAATCATGAAAATATAGCATTAAATAAAAAAAACCGTCATATGTTAGACAATATAAGTTTGGGAATACCTCTTGCCGAAACTCCACCGCCTGTTTTGTTCTACCAGATGTTTTCACCAAAGACATTTTCACCCAGGTTCTGAATCCTCCAGAGAAGGTCCACATGGAGTAATTCTGCTCACAGTCCCTCATAAACTGGGACTTGTTTGCACTTGAGGAGCAGAAAAGAAAGGTGGCATGAGCTGCTGAACTGAACTGACTCAATTTCCAAGTCACCAAAGATGCAGTTACACACTAAACTAAGATTTTTCTTATTTCGTTGCAACTTTGCACTTTGTTATGGTTTTTTTGAGAGATAAACCAAAATAAGTGAGAATCTTGAAGAATTTCCTTTCACTGCAAGACTTTTAGGGTTAAAAAAAAAAGTAAGATCACAAGTCTTTGAGACAAGACAGCAAAAATTCAATCTGATTAGTCCGGAGGTATCGGGGAAAAGTCTGTCTCAAGCATTTTGCTCACTGTAAGGTAAACTTCGCCGCTTGTGTGGTCTGGTTGGAGGACCTGGATGTTATTATCGCAAAGTTTACACTGAGGCTTGGCTTGCTGTTTCTTCGTAATAGCTTTTGTTGCTTCCAAATCTTTATTGCACAAAGCACAAAGCATAAACAAGGCAGAAAATCCTTAGATTGGAGTAGACTACGTTAATTCGTTTTTTAGCACCTGATAGGGTTTTAAATGTTCTCCTTTTGGTCTCATCCGGTCTCTGCTCCTACTTCAACATCTCTGCTGAGTTTACTACAGAGCTTGTGGAAAACAAATAGGAATAAATCAGCCTTTATCCTAATAATAGCTGTCTTTTTACTACTTAGCAGGCCAGACTTGTGACTGTATGACTAAAAGCTCTCACACCTGAGCTGTGGATCTCTGCAGTTCCTCCAAAGTTAATGCAAAGTTAAGGCCTCCTCTTATAGAAAAAAATCCATGAGAATGGAACATGGAGCGCAATAGTTGATCACATGTGGAGAAGTTGATCCACATCAGGATCCCAAAGGGATCACATGAGCTTTTATCCTAAACCAATCTCCAAACCTGCACCTACACATGTGGCTTTTAATGTGACTTACATCACGGCTCATTAACAACGTTAATTTGAAGTGACTCAGCAAATTTAGAAACGCAGTGTGATTCATTTTCTTCAGGTTTATCTTGTTTTAATGTAACACGCAAGAAATAAACCGCATCTGATCTCATTTCAGAGGCTTTCCCCTTTTTCTTGTGCTGGGCATCTAATGTATAACGGCAAATGATGGGAAGAATACAACATTTTTTAAGCTTTGCACCAATGATGATGTACTGAACCCATGACCTGGACACAAGTCATCAGCGAGGTCACATGACAAAGGTACACAGAAACCGAATTAGCAAAGACTTGATTGTCCACAGCAGGAATTTCACATGGCAAACAGAACACGATCAATGCTTTAGGGTTGCGCTTACCTTTCAATCAAGTCACTAAACTTTGCGAAGAGCATATATGAAATGGCGCTGAAGTCCTCCTGCGTTTCATTCTGACTGAACTGCATGAAGATCAGCTCTTTGTTTTTCACGTCTGACGGGCCACGGACCACCACGGCTCGTTTCTACGACACAGCGGAGGAGAGGAGATGCTACTAAGTACTCAAAACTCGCTGCCAGTAAAAAATGTTAGAAAAAAGTGGGATTGCTGTAAACTAATGAGGGAAGCATTTCTGAAAGAGGCTAAAGCGCAAGTTCGAAAATAATGTTCCAAACTTTGAGCAACTCATAGCGCTCTAGTTGAAGAGAAATCTTAAAAGCTAAGACAAAGCTGTCCAGTTAACAGAACGAGCAGGCAAGGAAAGCTTTAATCGATTAACCATAGACTCTATAAATCTTGACTCAATGGAAAATGACTTTAACCAAACAGGTAGAGCTGCATTAGAATGGCTTAAATTGAGACATATTGATCTGTTAGTATGGCCCAGTCAAGATCCAGACCAAAATGTTTGAGTTTTAATGAGTGTAAATACCATTGCAGGGCACTATTTCTAATCACAGAAGCTTTTTGTTACATCTTAGACTAAATCGATGTGTCCCCATCATACCTGCTTCTTCTCTGAGAATGGCCCAAAGTAAGACACCTCTGTGATCTCACAGTCCGTTTCTTGCGGCGTGCCAGGATCCACTAATGGTGGGATGTAGTCATGGTAGTGATGTTTGCAGCTCAGCAGCCGAGCGTTGTCAGGAAACAGAGCGATACCTGATAAAAGACGGGGGGAAAAAATACTTATTAACACTAGAAATGCTTCGCTTAACATGTAGAGAAACCCTGACAGGCTACACAATGAAGAAACCTTCACAGCGTACTGGTGGTAGTGAATTATTTATGTTTATTCAAATTTTACTTGAGCTTTCAATTCATTTTATTGTCATTAGATTTTCATCTTTTTCTTTAGATTACTTGCCTGGGATTGGGAATTTCCTTGCCAATGATGTGTAATGTGATGTAATATGATGGAAAATGTGCTATATCTCGGTTTAACAGATTTACTCGCCCATTGGTATTTATGCTGCCCTGCTTGTTGTTGATGCTAAAAAGCAGGTGTGAAGTAAAAATCTCACTCTCTACTACAGAAACTGTCTAACAAGTGGTCAGTAGCTTGCAAAAGCATGCATGCCTTTTCATATGTATTTCATTTCTTGACAGACGGTTCTCCTTTGCTCTACCTTTTTCATGTCTCACTCTACAGGGTTATTTAAGTTTTTCTATAGTTATGCTGCTATAGGCTTAGACTGCTGGAGAACAATCTGACCACTTCTCTCTCTGCTACTTTCTTCCTTCGTCCAATCTACTTAGTTACCGTTATTTCAACCTTGTTAACCTTTTGTTTTCTCTTAGTGTTCTTCTCTCCATAGTAGCCACATTCTTGGAGGAGAACACGGGCTGAGATGCTGCCAGTGACGTTCTACAACTGGTGCTATAAACTTTTTTTTTTTTCCAGTTTCCTCTGCATATTTTATTTTTCTGTCTCTTCAAACCCCCAGTCGGTCGTGGCAGATGGCTGCTTGTACTGAGCCTGGTTCTGCTGGAGTTTTCTTCCTGTTAAAGGGGAGTTTTTCCTCTCCACTGTCGCTAAATGCCAGCTCAGTATGAGGGATTGCTTTAAAGTCAACGACAACACAAGCCATTGTTTCTGTTTGCTGATTACAGAGGAGTGAATGCTGCAAGTCAATGACTCGATGCAATCTGCTGGGGTTCCTTAGATTGGAAACTTTTTCAAATTGATTTGTTTATGATGTATCTTTGATTTTAATTGATTTTCTGTGAAGTGCCTTGAGACGACATCTTTGGTAAATTGGCGCTATATAAATAAACTGATTCTTGATTTTTGGATTTACCATCTATTAATGTGAAGAAACAACACAAAGCTGAGCATGGTGGAGAATAGGAAAGTCCAGTTACACACTTTTCAACATCTTGTGAATATCTCCTTCCTCCTTTGCAAAACAGCTAAAGCTCTGTCTCTTGATCAATTTTAGACCTAAACTTTGATAGAACCATTCAATTTCTATCTCTATCTTTATCTTTAGTGTTGCTGCCTTGCCCTCAGATGAACCTCTGACACAGTCTGGAGTCGTTTTCAGCTTTCTTTTAGGATTTCACTGGACTGAGCTATATCTATGTTCCGAGCAACTCCCTCCAGCTTCACTGTTCCTGCTAAATAGAAACATTCTCAGCTTGTTTTTTAAATTATTAATAATATTATCCCAAATAGCACTTTATATATAGGAAAACAAGTTATATTTTAGTCTAATCTAGGCTACAGCCAGGTATTCTGAGTGATTTCTTCTTGCCATTTGAAAACACATATCTAATGGTTATCTTATCAACAACTTATCCAAGAAGTCCACAGTTACCATGGCTTCTTCTCTTATTAATGTTCTACTAATGAAACTTTATATATAGGTTATGGGTCACTTATTAAAAGAAAGCTCAAAGATCTTTAAAAGTTCTGTTTTTCAAAGATCTAAACCCCAAATCTGTATAAGTTATTCTAAAATCTTTTCAACTTTAAAGAAACTTTGACTCATATCCATGTTGAAAGATCTCTGATCTCCGACTGAGGTCTCTGCGAGATTTGTTCTCTCAGCCGCTATTGGCCAATCCAGCAACAAACTCAACCAGTGTGCGCATCAGTCTTCCAGACATTCCTTTCCTCAGGTAGCCATGTCTGTTACGAGTTATCATGTAAAATCCTAATAAAAAGGGGAATGAATACCTCCGCGAGACCCAATGAGGTCTGGTTTAGCTCAAATGCACCAGCCGTTTGTTTTTGTCACTCTCACCACGCTACTTTTATACAAACCCGGAGGTGGGAAGGAGTCCACTTCCTTGTATCTGACAGACATGACCGGCTGACTGAGCTTGTCCAGAAAGTCCGAGATGGTCTGGTAGGCCAGGAAAACGGCCACGGCGGTCAGCAGCAGGTAGGTGAAGATGAGCAGCACGGTGAAGACGTTCTTCACGCAGATTTTGCTTAATCTCATCGGTGGGCCGTTTCTCCCCGCGTCATCCTCTGAAGAGAAGAGGGAAGACTGCTATGTTAGTACAGTATGAGAGGGAATATACTTTATGATGTGAAGTATTTCTACTTTCTTGTTCTCCGGTTGCTTTAGGCCTCATGAGGGATGGGTCAGCTCTGGGAGAACCAGTCAGATAATGCAAAACTGCAGTGTTGATCCTACGCCAGTAGACCAGCCGCCTACCTCGTGTCACGTTGGACTCCACAGGTACCAGATCCTCATCGACATCATCGCAGGAGTCTTGAGACTGACCGTTGCCGTCCTCGTCTTCATAATCGTCGTCGTCGAACTGCTCATTCCAGGAAACAAACAACACCTGATTGCTACTGTACGCTCGCGAGATCAATAGTCATTGTTCGGATCTGGACGCAACCTTGAAGAACGCAAAGTGTCAACAAACAGTCTTGGTGAGTCCCTACAAAGGCCATTCTTTGGGTTTAAACATCTCACTCAATTACTTTGCAAGCTTCTGCAATCACCAGTCCGGACCTGTCGTCTGTTGCAATGCAGCAGATTAAACAGACAGGAATAATAAATGAAGCCGCCGCCCAAAAAACAAGCAAGGGGTAACTGGCCACTATTCATTTTGGTTATTTACAACAAAATCTTTACAGACATAAACTCTTATACCAATTTGTTTAGTTTAAACAACTGACCAAACAAGTGGGAGCAAAGTTCAATCAACTTTATTCAAATTAGTCCCATAGATCTTTTAGCAGATGGACTCCTTTAAGCCACCACGTCTCAGAAAGTATTAAATGTATTTCGTACAAAGACATGCCTGCTAGAATGACATGTAATGAAACACCACCGGATGTGTTGCCCTTTAAGTTTTAACAAAGTCTTTTGGAAAATGGCAACAGCCACACCACCGGCTGTTGCTTTATAACATGTTAGTACACCAGTCCTAAAGCAGCTTCCTTTGGAGGCTGTAGTCACATGAGAGGAAGCGCCTCTCTGTTCTTTTCTGGAATATCTGAACAAACACGAAAAAGACAGAGAGAGAGAGAAAAGTGGTTTTCCTAACCTGTTGGTAAGAACTCCTCTTTTTCGACGCTGGCATTCCTCCTCTCTTCTCTCCCCGTCTCTGGATCTGTCGTAAAATCCTCGAGGCTATTTCTGTCTCTCTTGTTTTAAATATTTGTTTTCCTGGCGCTCCCCGGTAACCAGTCCACCTATGACCCAAACAGTCAGCCTCCCTCCTCTCTGTGAGGGTGACAGCCTCCACACACAGATGTTTCCTTGTTTCCTCTCTCCCTTCCTAAACCTTTGGTAACGCGCTGCTGCGATCAAAGTTCAGTTTCACTCCAAGCCATTCATTGATTGTTTCTCTCCACTTTTTTTTTTGTTTTGAGGGGGGGGCATTGTGATCCTCTGTGGGTTACAGAGTGATCCAGAGTATTATATTTTTTTACATTTTGAAATAATCCCTCATCTGAAAACAAAAGAATAGAACTCCTATTGTGTAACAATATTAATGATAATACATAAAAACACATGATCTTATATTTAACTAGTGTGATATTTGTGTCTTTATTGTTTCATTATTCTCAAGGTTGAATGGGAGGTAAAGTTGTACTCTTGTCTTGCAGCAGGAAGATTATTGGTTCATTTACCATTACTGGGCTTTTTGATGTAGATTTTTTTGGAAAGGCTTACTCCTTCCACTTCACATCCGAGTCAAGAGTCTGAGGTTAGTGACTCTTCCAGATTATATCCTGCTCTGAAACACTTATCAGACCAGAAGAGCCCGCAGAATGCAGACAACAGACAAATAGTTGATGCTCCACCCCAAAGTTTGTGGTTTAGAAACCCAGGTTATAGTTGTAGTTTTTTTGACCCGCTTTAGACATCAATTACTTTACTATACCAGTCAGCAAAACAACAGAAAATAGATTGTTTTTAAACAGAGTAGTGTTTAAAATGTGCATTTTATGTTCATGCGTTTTCAGTTCATGTATTTTCAGATTTTAAGAATGAAGTTTTCAGGTATACCACTTCCTCTGAATCCTTAGGTTTGTTTCATATTAGGTGATCTAAGCCTATGGAATTTAAGTGCTGGAGGAATCTTGATTGCATGCTCTTCTCTTCTCAGAATGATATTTCTAAAAGTAAATCCACATAAATAAATAGTTTTTTGTAATTAAACCAATCTTAGTAAAATATTATGCTAATTTGGCATTTAATTCCTTTAAATGTCTTTCACCTAGTAAAATTAAAGCATTTCTATATAGAAATAAATAAAATCTAACTTGATAACATAGATGTGAAATTAAAGTCTAAAGAGAAACAGGTTGAATATTATTTATGTTTTTATTTTTTTGGAGGAGGAGGGGGGGGGGTTATTAAACATATTCAAGTAGCTTCAGTTAAATGTCCTAAATAACAACAATAAATTCTTAAATATTACAAAAAATTGAATGAAACAACAATAAAACCAGTAATAAAAACGTCACAGTTTGATTAACTCTAGGAATTTAGTACCACAAAGGCAATCTGGCAAAGTTGGTCAATTTTCCGAGAGTTCCGCAAATGCAACACGAAAAGTTGACGGAAGAGGAAGCGACGGGAGAACTTCAAACGGAACGACGTCCCTGCCATGGCAACGACGCAGCTCTGCGTCCTGCTCGCGCTTCTCTCGGCGAGTTTCGCCGAAGATGTTCGATTAAAACCCGAAGCAGCGAGCAAACCTGTGCGGCTCTTAACCGAGGAGGAGCTAAAGAGACACGACGGCAGCGAAGTAAACCTTTCTGTCTTGTTTGTTTTCTGAACACGTATTTCCCCCCTAGTTTCTTGTTACTAGCCTCATCTGTTGTGTCGCCTCCCTGTTTTAGGAAAGCCAGCCTATTTATATGGCGCTGAAAGGTGTGGTGTTTGATGTCTCCAAGGGAAAAGGTATTTACGGCTTTAAAGTGGAGGTATTTTATTGTAAAAAATAATGCTACATTCATTGATAAAGAAAAAAAGGAAAACAAATGAATAGGATTAAGTAATAGTTCACATTTCTACCCCTGTGCAAAATAAATCACTGATGCGGGAAAGTCCACTGGAAGGAAAACCTGATTTCTATCAGCGCCCCCACTAAGAGGTTTTCTGTTTGACCTGCTGCAGAGTTCTACGGTAAAGGTGCTTCATATAACGCCCTGGTGGGTAAGGACTCCACCCGAGCTGTGGCCAAGATGTCCCTGAATCCAGCAGACCTGACATCAGACACCGTGAGTACAAAGCTGCACCCCGAGGCAGCCGCTCCACCCTCTCACACACACTTGGTTACAGAAACCACTTTCAGGCTGATCTGCTCCCTCGGATAGACGGATGTCTGTGAACCTAATGCACTTTTTCTGCTGATCTTCAAGCGTTACGTTCACGTGAAATCCTCGCCCCATGTGGGCTTTGAAGGATTACGTTTTTGACAGTGGGGCCTTTTTACTTTCAGAAGTTGATGACGACAAAAGCGCGACAGCTCGAACCAGACCAAAACTCGTCACACACGACCGTCAACCTCTGCTTGGCACCCTTATAGGATGGATATATATATATATATCAGACAAACTATAATGAGTAAATATAAACCGTCTTCAGATTTCGTGATCAGGAGCCTGGAGCTTTTACTTCACTCTGGAGGAAGTTTCTTTCACAAGGGTTTTAATTCGAAGGGGGAAACTCTGGAGTTTATGATGATAAGAAGGATTTTACATAAAATCAAGAAAATCATAGACAACCCTGAACATCCTCTTCATGACACTGTTACTGGAAAACAGAGTCTCTCCAGTCAGAGGCTTATTCAGCTTAATTACAAAACAAACCGCTACAGGAGATCTTTCCTGCCCACAGCCATCACCATCTACAACAACTCCTGAGTTAAATGAGATACTCCAACAACATTTAATTTCCCTTTGGGGATAAATAAAGTATTTTTGATTTGATTTGATTTTAAGAAGGATCACAATCCATGTTTTTACACCCAAACGTTTATTCTGGTAGCAGAATGAGTGGATCACACACATAATCACATGGTGAAATTTGACCCATGTAATATTCTTTTTCTTTTTTTCTTTAAATGGCGTGTTATTTTTTTTTTAAACCCATGTTTTTGTAACACTTTTTTTTTTACTACATTCTGATTCATCCACATGTTTGCATCCTGTTTTTTCACATCACTTTCATCACTTCACATGTGGTACGTGGTTCTTTACATTTGATATTTTGCTGTGTCCCCCCCCGCCCCTTTTGATTATTCACATACAATAAGCTTGATTTAGTTAAGCGAGACATGAAGTTCTTTAGATGTTGGTTCTGGTAGGATCTCCTCGTTGGGCTGTGATGTGTTTTGTGGCCATTCTATTAGGCCGCCAAAAAGAAAGAGACTAAACAATTGTTTCTTTTTTGTTAATTTCTGGACCCCAGCTCTCACTAGGGTGCTCAGTCCACCTTATGCTGTCAGTCTGGTTCTATTTAAGCAATTTCTTTATTCTACAGGCCAGGTAGTAATCAGGCCTAGTGTAATTTAACCAAAAAATTGGAATCCCAGGTATTTTTAGGTTATTAGGCAGGACTGTTATATTTTCACATTTCACTGGGTTGATTTAGATAAATAATTTTTCATAATATATGGAATTATTATATGAAAAATTCAGTATGTGACCAAAAAACAAAAACAGTAGACATCTGTAAAGAGGGATAGAATGTATCATGTCATTGTACTTTCAAATAAATGTTGAATTAATGGGGGAAGCGCCTTCTGTGTTGTGATTTAAAACAAAAACTCAGCCAAAGATATGCTTTAAATTTTGACTGTAATTACCTTATTTGTGTTTCACAAAAATAAATGACATCAGCTTTGGTATTATTCATCGGTTTGGCTTGACGAACTGCAAACACCAAACTTTTCTTTCCTGTTGTCACCAAAACATGATCGGTCAATTAGTCACCGGATTCCACCAGGGCTCGCTTATCCTTGTGCTTATTCTCATCACCAACAATCAGATGTTTTTTGGCATGTTTGTTTTGTAAAACTGGGCGAAGCAACTTCAGTAAGAAGAAGGCTCCAAGAAGGGGACATAAACCTTACTGATTTTCTATGGTTGGCTTTAGCATGTGACCCTGGTTGATGCCCAGAAAAACTGACCTCTTTAAAATCCCCAGCAAACCAGAACAGCTCAAAATCTAAAATACCAATATAGTTGTCATATTTTGCCATCGTACAACCACAAACATTTTTAAATGACTGTTTTAACCCCCTAAACCTTTAAACTTTAAAGTAAATGCCATTAACAGAAAATCACACCCTACTTATAAACTTAAAAACCTGTGTTTTCCTTCCTCATTCTTTTGCAGTAAAATAATCATTCTTGGTCCCTCACAAAAATACAAATGAAAGGAGGTTTGTTATAATGTGATCAAATGGAGCAAAACCATTATAATATGTTGTTTTATGTTTGCCTCTACAGACAGGCCTCACCGAGGAGCAGCTGGAATCTTTAGATAGTGTATTTGAAGGAACCTACAAAGCCAAATATCCCATCGTGGGTTACACTGCAGCGCGTCTCCTCAACGAGGACGGAAGCCCCAACAAAGACTTCAAACCAGAAGAGCAGCCTCATTTTCAAATAAAAGACGAGTTTTAGGCTTTTTCTGGTACCAGAATCACGACCAAAAATTGTTTTACACACACAGCCTGAACCCTCAGTGCCTCCCCTAGGGTTGTTTGTCGTCTGTATTTTAACTTTTACCCAGGTCCGGTATCCCTACTGTGGTTGTTTGTCCTAAAGACTGCCAGAATTTATAGGTTGGTTCAGAAATGTGTCAAAACTTTAAATAAACAGGCTACTTCCTGTGTTTGTCTGTGTGCAACATTCTTATCTGTTTGTATTTGTATCACACTTACAAAAAACCCAAAAACGATTCATCAACAGGTTTTATTTCCCCAAACATCAGTCATGGGTTTTTCCTTTATGTGTTGACTCTCTCCAGGTTCCCCAACTTCCTTCCTGTGTTCAAGAATAATTACTGTAAAGATCATATTAATAGTAAACATTGTTTATTGCAGAATGCAGTGCAGCTTCCATCTTAAATATCAGAGTTCAGATTAGACCAGTTGCTTTAAATTTGAGCATAATTTAAATAAAGCCTTAAAGTCACAGGGCAGAAAAATTAAATCTTTTATTTCTGTTACTTTGAATGATCATAACTTAAAGCTAATAAAAACCAAAAACAGTGTTTCAGATCATTTGAATATTGCATAAGAGATACAATTAGATTTTACTACAGAAAATGTAGCCTAGTGAAAGTTGTGTCCACATTTTATTAAATGAAAGCACAGAAGCCTTGGTGATCAGGAGCCTGAAGCTTCTCCACGGAGTTTGCTGTCCAGTGATAACAGGATCATTAAATCACTAAGTGGACCATCAGTAAGTGTTACAGTAGGTGGTGTCAACTCCTGTTGGTTAAATATCTTTAATCAGTTCACTGCAAATCATGTCCTTCGATTCAATGCTGCAGATTTAATTTAGCTGTTTTAAACTAAAGGGTGCAAATATGCAAAATGGGCATATTGCAAATATCAGATTTTTGTTTGCAGATTAGTAAATTAGCATAAGATACCTAAACATTAACTTGGAAACAAACCCACGCATTCGATAAAAGGAGCTAGTAAACACACACTTGGGACAAGACCTAAAAGTGTAGTCATGTGTTTTGACGGTCCAGTCACTGGGCCGACCTTCGCATAATTAACAAGGTTCACAGACGTTCTTTGTCCAATCTGAGTTTGGGACATATTGCAAAGACGAATGCGCAAAACTCTCACGCTCTTGACGTACGAAGAGGTGGTGGAGACATACCTTCCATCTCTGTAACTGCACCGACACAGACATCCATGACGCGTTGACTGAAAGCGACTCATTTAGTCAACTCATCAGACTTTAAGACTTCAAAAGACAAGGTGGATTTATTTGTACGGCACATTTCTGGAACAAGGCTGTTCAAACTGCTTTACAAGATGGAAAACATTAAACCAAAAAAATTAAAACTTTCATAAAAAGCGTTGAATGGTTGACGGTGGACTGGGAGGCTCATGATCACCTGCTGTCAATGTTGTGTAAAGGTTGGCAGGGCAGTTGGTGGAGCAGCTCCTCCGTTCAGGACTCTGTTGATGTATCTTTACTGTCTTTATGTGACGTACTTTAATACGACGTGAGGTTATATCAACGTTTGGTAAAGTCCACACCTATAAGTCGGTTTATGATTACTGTCTCAGCAATATCTATAATCACTCATACAATATATACAATATATAAGTCACTTGTCCATTGCAGAAGTTATATTTTCTCTTTAGGTCTCCATCATGTTACATATACATGTTACACACATTCCTGGATTTAGGTCATTTAGCAAAGACCTGTAAGGCATCGTTCTAGATTCTTCTTCATTTACTTACCTTTTTCCCCACACTGTATCATAATCTACAGACCAGGAGGTGAAGCAGGACCTCTGCTACAGTTGTTGGTCAACTCATGGTTTACAACATGAGTTGACCAAAGAGAGAAGACGACAGGCGAATAAACACGACGAGCAGAAAGTCAGTCAGCTCAGCTTTGTGCTGGTATTTATTGCTGCATAGATAAAAGTCTCCTTACTTTTTTTGTCAACTTGGCTTTCTTATCATCTTCCGTCTGTCTGCTGGTGTAAAAGGTGGAGGATTGGAAAGGGATGAGATTCAAGCTGGAATGATCAGAGGCGTCTGTAGAGTCTCAACCTGGGATCAGGAGGTAGTTCTTGATTTTCTGTAATGTTTTTATATTTATTTCATGAGCCAAGAAATAGTTATTTTCTGTTGAGTGACAGACAAAAACATTTTTACTGATTATCCATTATTTCCAATGATTCTTACTTTGAAGCAAAGACCTCAGAAACTAACTCAGTTACAAAAATGTAAAAATTTAAAATATGAGAAGAAAATGGTGAAATAGAACCATGTAAAAGAAATCCGTCTAGTTTTCAGCTTCACACACAAACTTAATGTATGATTGACATTTTATCCAATCAGATGTTTTTCCTACCTTGTTTGTGAACTCCATCATCTTATCTTCTTCCAGCTGCTCGTGTTGGAGGTCGAGGTTCTGCAGGGTCCTGATGAGAGATAAGAAAGATAGGAATGAATGTGGTTCAACTAGGATTAGTAGAACGTTTTATTGTTTCCTCCACATCTAAGATGTTTGTTTGTCAGCTTAGAAGAGAACATCCTCCATGCACGCTCCATCTGGCGTATCCGTCCCGTCTTCATCTTTCCCCAAGATACTCTTCACCATGGTTGGACCGACGAGACTTTCCTCTGAATTCCTGAGTGATTATAAAATACTTGCTTTATATTTATACTCTGGATGATAGTCTGTACTTTCTGAACATTAACTCACCTATTCCACATGTGTCAGGTTGAGTCTCTCTTGTAGTTTTCTAGGTGGCCACGGGGGTCGCTGTGGCGGGGCTCCAGGATGGAGCTCCGCGGTTCCCAGGTGTCTCGGGTTGGCACTGATCAGCAGAGCAGTATAAGAGGAGTGTGGATCAACTACTCGTCGCCTGAGTGTTGCCTTTATCCGGTAACCCTCAACCTCAGTGCCAAGTCTA
>JAVLVB010000091.1:1382868-1404534 GCA_032876305.1 Orestias chungarensis | reverse complement strand
ATAAATAACAGATTATCCCCTTTCTATCCCGTGAATTTGAATCAGTTATCCTTAATTATCTGCTTAATAAAAATAAAGCAGTCACTTCATTAAAACTATAAAAACAGTCATACAGATATTCATCATTTAATATATTTATGTTTTGCCCAAATTCCCAAGGTTGTGAGGGGAAGTCATTAGAAAGATATTATTACTCTCAAGTCTTTGTCTTCAAGTTTCCACTTATGTCAGGAAATATTTGTTCACCAAGTTTGTAATTTTATTACCAACCAATAATGAAAAAGTAAGGATGTTTTCCTTGTTTTTTAGAACATTTAATGAGATAAACTGTAAAATAAAGGTTGTTTTTGTCTTACTTTTGTATCTCTAAATAGATACTGTATTTACCTGCTTGATTTGGATAAAATAAACATGTAAACATTTTGTACAGTATAGCTCTAATTCACTACTTTATAGAGGAATAACATATCAAATTTATTAACTAGTTATTTTTTGTTATTGTTATGAGACATTTTAAAACAGTTTAAAACCCCACCATCACTTATCTGTAATTCTGCTCTATAATTGATTTTTTAATAAGACACAATTCACTATTATAACATGAATTTCAAAACTGTTCTAACAGAATTTATGCAAATAATTTACTTTCCCAAGACAGACATCTTCCTCTTTAATCTAAAAAAGAAACAAACATGATTGTCTTAAATTTAAAGTAAAACAACTGTTTTAATATAATCACTGAATTACTTTTAACATTTCTGACACCTACAACTAAAATCTATCACCCTGTAATAATGTTACACTTCTAAAACTGGTGAGGAACAACACAGTACAGCACAAACAGCTGCCAAGTCATATTCTCCCATTTTTGGCCAATAAAATAAAACTAATTAATAATTATTTATACTACAAACTAGATAAATCAGTTAACCCATGGATGTACATTTTAAATACTTTTAAAATGTAAAGTTGTTGTCTTTTTATAGATGTATAAAACAAATCAGGTATCGGGTCTAAAATCAGCAAAACAGATCTTCTCACACCATATATAAATTTTTTGAAACACTTGTTAAAATAGCCCACAGACTTACGTTAAATAAGAAAAGAAGCAAAAAACTGATTAACTTATACAATAGTTATGTTTTTTATACTAACGTCACAACTGCTCTCTTTGGTACTCAAACCCTATTTCCTGTAAAATTCAATTAATTTATAATTATCAGATATATCTAAAATACAAAGGAAAATAACATTATTTTACTGGTCTCTTTTATTATTAAGAAATTGTAAAGTAAACAATTTAGTAATATTATTGGATAATTTATACGTATACGTATAAAAATAGAGATTTATTTTCTTTTAAACTTATCTAATATTTTAAAAGTTATACAGTTGTTTTATTTGAACTAATCTATCTAAAGAGACCAGACATGTTATTTTTCCCACTAAAGACTAGATTAAATAAAACAGATCTTGTTTAACCAGCATTTTAAAGCATGTAAGCACAGTAAACAATTTTTCAGATCTCACTTAAAATGTGGCTAAGTAATCCCAAAACTGCTAAACTGATGTAAAATGTTTATTAATAACCTAGCAATTTTTATCTTTACTTTTTCAGCTAAATTAATTCAACTTCTAAGTATGAAACAAATCTAAGAAACGACCAACACTGGGTTTTTCTGGTCTTTCTTAAAAATAACTTAGTGATATACCAATAATAATAGATACACATTTTATAAAAAGGTGTTGGTTTATTCACTGTATCCATGGAAACTACATGTATATTTTAGTATTTATTCAAAATTATTCCAAGCATCATCGTTTTCTTTAAATTAATATAACAGTTCTTTGTAAATCCCTTTCCTGATGATAACATAACAGATACATCCTACAACATTTCATTTAAAATGAATCAAACATTATTTTCCTTAAAACTAAACATGTCTGTCTTTATAATATTTACGGGAAGCACATTTTGTTTTTTTAATCAATATAATTTTGCCAACATATCCATGAAGACCAATTTAGTTTTTCAAAGAATTAAAAAAAAAAGTATATCATAAACATGCCAAACCCAAAACAAGATATCTAAACAATGTTATTCAAACAAATAATAAAGTTTCCAAGCCCTGAACAGCAAATATAAAAAAAAAAAAAAACAGACGCTCTGAAACTAAAATAAGTTTTTTCCCCAAATGTTTGCATTCATAATAATCTTCTCATTTTAAAAACAGGTCAAAATTTCTCTTTCTTTAATAATATCACGCAATTAAACATTGAAGTTTGTCTAAAATTGCAAACAAACATTTTATTTTGATGTTTTTCAAGACTTAAAGTTATTTCATGTTGTTTTAATCAGTGCATTTTTCAAAACTAGTGGCTAAAGCATGATGTAGTTTTCCTGGAATTGGACAAGAAAATTCCGCATAACGAATTTAAGTTTACTAAATAAAGAGTTTTCTTCTCCAATGAATAAACTGGTTAACATCCTTGACATTTCAAGCAAATTTCAGTCAACCAGAATGCTCATTAAATCCCAAATATCTGTGCTAGCATGTATGCAAATTGTGTTTTTGTTTACATATGTATACATATAACAATCAGAATTTTACTAAAACACACACAAAACAGAAAATAAACTAAACTAGCAACTTGTTAATTAAAAAAAATTAGAAGAATGATATTAACCTTCCTGCCGAGGGTCCCATATGTGAAGCTCCGGGGCACGATTCATCTTCAGCAGATTAAAAGCACAGACTTCCTTCATGTCAACCTTCCGAGGCTTTTCAGGCTCATTCAGGTATTCTCTTCCAAAGTCCAATTGCAAAGGGAACGATTCAAGAACTCGAGGCCCTTTCATAGGCTCTGGATGCTGAACTTCCGTTTTCATGGCTTCAAAAGAATTTAAAGAATTTAAAGAATGAATCAAAACCTATCATGTATGTATTTGAATTCAGGTTTCCACGGAGACCAATTATGTCTGTCAACAGGCTTCCTCCAGTAACATATGAACAACATATCACTAACATATCAATCATCAGAGGCCATGATTTAACATTTTCATAAATATCATTGTAAATCTGCCAAGTTAACATATCGACCCTTTTGAATCACACAGCAGGTCTTAGATCAGTTTTAAAGGGATTTTGTCAGTGGACTTGCGGTGGGGTAGAAATTTATATCAGCTTTTTTGATTGTTCATGGAACAATTGCATGCAAGTACTGCAAGTAAAATGATTTTTTTTTGTTTGTTTATATACAATATTATTAAAAGTTCATTTTCATACGTAAACTCAATTGAAGTTCAGTAAAAACAAATAAAATACAGTCGATTAAAAGCAGACAGACCGATGTTTTCAACCATTCTCTGTTGATTTACAACCTCTACATAAGGTTAATGGAGTTAATCTAAGATTACATTATTACAGTGTGAATAAAAACGTACATATAAAAAATGTGACCTCTAACAGAAAATCAATTAAGTATCTTGTTGAATGTAGTCATCAGAAAAACGTACTTTAAGATTGACAAACAAGCTTCGTTGGAATGCATATAACATCATTATACACTGTATAAGTGTATAATAATGTATATAAGTATATCTATTCTTTTTATTAGTTTGGAAACTGTTTGTTTTGGTTTTCATTTTTTTCATTTTTATCAACTTTACATCAAATAAAAATAGATCCATCCTCTTCTTTATAAATGTTTTTTTTTGTTTTCCCTTATTTTATAATCTAAAAATAGGAATAAATTGTGGTTTTAAATATTACATTTTTATCGAAAATTATAAACTGTGTTTAAATTTGTGGATCTCTGGATTCAGGTTGCAAGCTGCTGATTTTGTTGATTTTCCAGATTTTTGAAATATGAAGCAGATTCTTCAAAAACATGGAAAGACAGAGTAGATCTCTGGTGATAAAACCAGTCAAATTAGCTCACAAAGATACTCACACACCTAAAGTTATGTTGGCAGCACTAATGCCTTGCAAAAACAAGGTATCGGGTTCCAATCCCAGGCTGAGCTCCTTCTAAATGGAGTGTCTACAGGTTTTTGCATTGATTATACTATTAATAAATCCTTTCCTTTTCATGTAGTTCATGCAGTTGACGGCCACAAAAAGTTAAATTTATTTTTTTGATTAAAATAAATTTCTCATGTGTGTTTTTTTTATTTGTTCTTCTCAGTAGTAAACTAAACACACAGCATTTCATTGGTAACAACGGATGAAAGGGTCTATTAAGTGTACCTGTTATAATACGGTGATATACGATTTTCAAGTTTTTGAGTTCATTGGTTTTATGTTTTGTGCAACAAGTTGCTGGAACGTTTTCAGTTCTTGTGACTACGGCATCAAGATCACGCCAAAACCTGGTTAAATAATATGTAATAAATTCTGTTATGTCTTCAATTGCTTTATTCCAGGTAAGGTAAGATGGTCAAATATAGATATTATGCATGAATAAACTCCATGGGGTTTCTCAACTAATGTAGAAACTAGTGCTTTCCTGTTCACAAGATCAGAATTGGGGCATTTTTCAGCCTAATTTCTGCACTGATCCTGTACGTGCACTGTAAGTTTGAGCTAGCACACCTCGGGTCAGCAAAACCCCTTTTATTTTATCAAGCCTTCTCTGGTCAAAGGTCAAAGCAATTCAGGTTTGGGCAGGTGATTGTTTTTGAGTGTCTTGTCACGCATTTTTGTGCTGTATTTAACAAGCAACTCCTTGGGAGTCACTGTGGACAGTCTACTTGTGATGTGAACGGCTCTTTTTCTCCCTCTCAGGAGCTTGTCCAAGGTGCCTAAAACGGTAGGAACTCATATGGCTCTGCAATACTTCCTCTCGTCCATATAATACCGCTGCTGTTTAGGTTTATTATGTAATGCGGTGTCCTTATCTGTGTGTACAAAATGTGGGTCCAGCAACAATTAGGTCTATTAGCTCCACACTAAAATAACAAGGGAATTTATCCACACAAGAAAATATTAAACTTAAGATTTTATTGTCAATAAAATCTTTTTTTTGTTTGAACGCCTTTTTTTTGCAGCAGCAGAAAATCGTTGGGGTCACTGTCCTGGATGATACTAAGGAGTTTTCCATCGAACCTACAATTACAGGAAAGCAACTCATTGAACAGGTTTCAGTTATTTTTCATGTATCTTGTTGTTAAATGAAATATCTTTTAACAATTGTATTATTAACCTTTGTTCAAATGATAAACAAGCCTCCTAAGTTATGAAAAAACTGATGCCTTAAACCTTGCCGTCAGTCGAAGGTTATAAAAAAACTATAAACTGGTTAAATTATACAAATAGGAAAAAATTATTTACAGATAAACATTCAATATTTATTCAGCAAAACATAAGCAAAAAAAGTTTTTATAAATTGATGTATATGTAGTACTATTGTTGTATTTGTATTTAAACACAATCATGTAACAAATATCCTGTCCGAGTCTTACCTTGTACTTTGCTTATGTATGTTGCTACGTCTTTCTATCACTTTTGTGTTTCACATTTCTTTATATTTGTCAGAGAACTGAAGGATGAGCAGCTTTGCCTTTGCCATCAATTGTTCACACATTTCTCTGTATTTATTTGTATGCCAGGTTGCCAAGACCATTAACCTGTTTGAGATTTGGTACTTTGGGCTCCAGTTTACTGACTGCATGAACTTCACCGGGTGGCTAAAACCTAAGAAAAAAGTGAGCATACATAATGTTTCATTCATTTTTGACAGCCAAATAAACCTGACATGTACTTATTCTGTTTTCAAGTTTAATGAGATTTCAGGTTCTAATCTCATCTGCAGCCTATTTTGCCGAATTACATGTTCTCTGTGTTTATTATAATGTTTATTATTATTATGTTTATTAGTGTGTTGACCCCAGTTTAAAACCTTGTAAAACTGCTTTTGGCCCTGTGAGGTCTCCTAAACTTTTTGTTAAAAGTTTAACCACAACGTTCAATATTATCTTAGAGGCATTTTATATAAAAGATCAATAAATTTTTTTTTCATAATGTTCAGTAAAAGAAACATGGTTTCCAAAACATTTAAAACAATCTCAAAAGTGTGGTGTACATATGAGTTCAGCCTCCCTGAGTAAGAACCAAAACAGAAGCCTGTCGTTAGGGATTACTGTTGGGTTTGGCAGGGGAGTGGTTTTCTTCTCCTTCAGAGGGTTGCAGGTTGATGGGATCCAGCTGTTACTTATCACCACTAATCAGTGAGGTCCTTAAGAGAGGAGCGGCTTCCCTGAGCGCTTTTCAGTTCCTCAGCCGGCCCGGCTCCTCCCTGCAGCCGCAGATCAAGGCCCTTCCAAACGCTCTCAAGCACATTCTCCTGATAAATAAATCTGTTAGAGCTGTTTGAGTGTCCGTAGTTGTTGCTAGTCCTAGAGTCCTGGTAACCGCTCAGTATGACATTACGTATTTACCAGCTTTGCACATCTACAAAATCTTTTAGGAAAATAGTCCATGCTTTTTCAGAGTGAGGTCAAAGCATCTGTAAAAATTGATTTTCAAGGACTGCCAGATTTGGTAAAGATTATAGCTACAGTTTGATTTAGGTCTAGTTCAATTGTTGCTCTGGCTTTTTATCTATCCACATACTAATGGTAAAAAATGTTTTACCGGTAGTATGTTTAAAAATAGGAATGCTGTCTTTTTGAAATCTCTTGTCCTCCTTTGCTATTGTGTGCTTGATATCTGTGTTTTAATCCTCTGTGTAGGTGTTGGCTCACGATCTGAGGAGGGAGAGTCCCTGGATGTTTAAGCTCAAAATTCGGTATTATCCAGTGGATACAGAAAGGGGAGCTCTTCTTTCTGCAGGTGAAGGAGGACATCCTTTCTGGAAATATTTACTGCCCTCCAGACGTCGCCGAGCTCTTGGCCTCTTGCGCAGAAAAGTATGACAAGAACCATAGGTGAGTACATACCGCACACTAAATAATCCTGTAAATGTACAGAAACCTAAATAATAAATAACACACCATTTTCTGACAGGTGAAAGGATTTATGATCCCCTTTTTGTGTGTTCTTCTTCTTCTTGCCCTCTCCTGGCTGTGTGATGTTGAGTCCTTATGTGGGCCCCCCTGCTCTCAATCAGCTTCTTAACTTCATAATGCTATAATTTCCTTGCACTCAATAAGCATTTCTCTGAGCTGATCAGCCTGTCCTCTATGAAGCCATCAGACTTAAAAGTCTTGAAAGCCTCATCTGCAAACAAAGCCTTTTCTTTTTTTTTTTTTACTTTTTTTTTTTTTATAATCTGTTATATAGCAGCAAATACACACATTGTCACATCTCACTTTTCAAATCACCAACCAAACAGGCTGTTTAATTCCAGCTCTGCCTAAAGTTATCCAGAGATTATTAGTGGAGAAAACAGTCCAACAAATATACCTTTCCTTCAAATATACATTAGTCTCATTAAAGTAAACTTTTATTCATTAACATCCATGGACACATAAATCACAATAATTGCAGTGACAGAGAGAACAGTAGACGTAACAAAAATGCAAACTAAAGTAATAAAAGCAACCAATAGTAATGATACAAACTACATTTAAATGTACACAACCAAAAAATTAATAAATAAATAAAATAAAGAATAAATAAATAAAATATATAGAGGTGTCAAGGTTACAATATGAATTTAGTTATAGGTCACCACTTTGTTACAACGGTCTCCATCTTAAGTTGTAGTCTTGAAGTTGTTTTTTCCATAATATAGACTTCTCTAATTCTATTTCTCCACTGTGTAATACTGGGAGGTTCTGGCCTTAACCAAGCATATGTTATACACTTCTTTGCAATCAGAAGCAAAACTCAGATCAAGTATTTATTGTCCTTGTCGATCATGTCTGAGGGGGATTATTCCTAGAACATATACAAATGTATCCAGATCCAAATGAATGCCCACACTACTTTTTATATCTGTTTGCACATTTTTCCAAAACTCAACAACCTTCGGACAATCCCAAAATATATGAGTAAAATCCCCCACCTTTCCACAATTTCTCCAACAAAGCCAAGATGTTTCACCATATTTAGATGTAATAACTGGAGGATTAAAGTAAAGCATTTGGACTTTCCAGTCAAATTCCCTCCATGTCGAGCTGTTAGTTTGTGTCCAGAGCTAAATGTTTTCTTCCCAAATCTTCTTCTGCTATTATATTAGCCTACAATTCCCACTTCCCCCTAATTTCCTTATTATTAACATTGGATTCATATTGCAGGCTTTTGTATAGTTTTGAGATCCAGCCTTTTTTCGATTCACCTTTTCCTATTGATAATAGAATTTCTTCAGGCGTGGTCATATCTGTTGACATTTGCTGCCATTCACTATGATTCTGGAGATAATGTCTAAGTTGCAAGTATCTATAAAAATCTGTTTTTGTAGATTAAATTCCCGTTAATTTGTTAAAAAGATTTCATTGTTGACCCTTTAAAAAAATGTGCTTTAAATACCAGTCCTCCTTATGTCCATCTCTCAAACCCTGTATCCATATTAGCTGGGGTAAAGTCTGGAATCTTAGCTATTTTTACAATTTGTGATATAGAGTCAGGTAAATTAAATTTCTTTTTTATTCTTGACCAAATATTAATTGTTTCCTTAATCCAATAATTTTGGATTTTGAGATTTCTTTGAACCCTTTTTGTTGTAAAGGGCACTGTTTCTAGGGACAGATTTGGGCAGGCCCTTTGCTCCATGTCTAGCCATATTGTCTCTTGATCCTTTGCTAACCACAGTGCTGTGGTTCTCAATTGAGAAGCCCAATAATACTTTTTTAATTCAGGTAAACCTCCATTACTCTTTGATGATTGAAGCATTTCAAGTTTAATTCTTGCCTTTTTATTTTGCCATACAAACCTTGATATTATTTTAACCATCTCTTTAAAAAAAGGAGTTGGGAATGGAAACGGGGAGTGATTCATTCTTATTGTTTCCACCCTCCCCCCGAGTTTCAAAGGTAGGATCTCCCTTCTTTCTAGGTCTTTTATAATTTCCTACTTCAGTTTCTCATAATTTGCTTTGAATAATTGTGAAGTTTGAAGTGTAATAATTATACACAACTATCCAAATCCTTTATTGGGCCATTTGAACTTTACTTTTACTTTCGTTACTCGTATATCCAGAAATATTCCCGTACTCTTTAAGGCTTTCTATTAGAGCTGGTACTGAGCGGAGTAGTTCTGTTAACATTACTAATAGATCATCGGCAAACAGTGATATTTTATGTTCCACCCCTCCCTCATCTCTTATTCCCTGGATTTGTTTAGTCTGTCTTATTGCTTCTGCCATCGGTTCCATATTAACCGCGAATAGAAGAGGGCTTAGACAATCCCCCTGTCTAACGCCTCTCTTGAGATCAAAAAATTCTGAGCAGTACCCATTAATTAGAATTTGAGATTTTGGATTTTTATAAATTACTTTCACCAATTCAACAAATTGCTGCAAAAATCCCAATCCAATTAGTGTCTGGTATAGAAAACTCAATTTTACCCTGTCAAAAGCCTTTTGGGCATCCAAACTAATCGAGAGGGAGGGTTGTGGTTTAAATTTTGTATATGATATTACATTTAATGTTCTTCTAATATTGTTTGCTCTTTGCCTGCCCGGAATGAATCCCGGTTGATCTGGGTTAATCCATTTAGCTGTATGTTTTTGCATTCTTTCTGCCATTATACTTGTTAGTATTTTGAAGTCATTGCATAATAAGCTCACAGGTCTATAGCCTTCACACATAGTTGGGTCTTTACCCTCTTTGTAGATTACCGATATAATGGCTTCAGACCACGTTAGTCCGTAGTTAAATACCTTACATAATACTGGCGTTAGTTCTTCTCTAATATTTTGTAAAATTCCCCTAGCAGTTCGTCTGTCCCCGGGGATTTATTATTTTTGAGGGTTTTAATAACATTCAGAAATCCCTGTGAAGTTATAGGTCGGGTCATTTCTATCGACTCTTCCTCTGATAAAGTTGGGAGATTAATTATTTTGAGAAAAGCGGATGTTTCATCTGCCTGAATATTTCTGTCCGAATCATCATATAATTTCTTATAGTAGTCTGCGAATGCTTCAGCTATTTCTTTGGGTTGTGTTTTAGTCTGCATAGTTGAAGTGTGTTTTATTTTGGAAACATGTCTATTTTCTTGAGCTTTCCTAAGTTGAAATGCCAAAAGGTGACCCGCCCTATTGCCCCTTTCATAATATCTTTGATTTATAAAGCGTAGAGGCCCTTCAGCTTTGACAGTTACTATCTCTAATTTATCTTTTGCCTTTTTAAGCTCCCCCATTATGTTTTGATCCCCTATTTTGTGTTCCCTTTCTAATTCTTTAATCTTATTTTCCAACTCCCTTTGTTCTTTCACCCTGGCTTTTTTCATTCTGGATGATATTTCTATTATTTTCCCTCTTATCACTGCTTTTCCTCCTTCCCTTAGTATTGTTGGTGAAACCTCCCCATTGTCATTTATTTCTAAGTATTCCTTAAGTGACTCCTTGATTTCTTTGACAGTATCTAAATTAGAGATGATCGTTACATTCATTCTCCAATATCTGAAACAAGGTTCTGTACTTACGCTTACAGTTAGTATAATAGGTGCATGGTCATTTATAGTTATATGTTCTATGTTACATTTTACTACCTTATGTATATGTTGCTGAGATATGTATAGATAATCTATTTGAGAGTAGCTTTTGTGTGGGTTTGAGTAAAATGTGTAGTCTCTTTTCTTGAGTTTGATATTTCTCCAAGCATCAATAAGACCAAGCTCTTTAGCAATATTATTTAACATTCTAGATATTGTTGTCTGTGGTCCATAGTCAGAGGGGTATCTGTCTAAAATATTATTTTGAACCGTATTGAAGTCCACCCCCAGCAGTATCAATCCTTTTGCATCATCAGTTATTATTTTGACTATTTGGTTTAAGAAAGCGTCTTTCTCTTCGTTTGGGAAATACAATCATTACATATCTTCCTTCTTTATCCTTTACCTCTTTTTCAAGTTCAAACCATATTCCTTTCTTGATTGAAATAGCTACCCCCCTCCTTTTTCCAAATGAGGCATAAAATGCCTGACTTACCCACTCCCTTTGCAGTTTTTGGTGTTCATTCTCCGTTAGGTGTGTCTCCTGAAATAAAACTATTGAGCATTGTAGATTGTTTAGTTGAGTCAAAACCTTCTTTCGCTTAATAGGGTGGTTCAGACCATGTACATTGTGAGATACTATATTTTGTGCGCTCATATTACTAACCTATCTGGAGCTGCGTTGTACCTGACACCACTTTGGAAAAAAAAAGAAAAGAAACAGATACTACACAAGAAATAACCTCAACTGGAAAGGAGAAACAAAAACTAAATATAAACAAAAGTTTTGGAACAAGAACCCCAAAACAATAACTAGAACATGAACAAAAGACATCTAAGAGTCCCAGCATCAGAGAGCTGTAAACTCCTCTCCGATGGACAAGCACTGTGTGCATTAACAACTTCCTAGTAGTTGTCTAAAGCCCTAAAGAATCAAACTCCTCAATACTACTCTCTAATGAACAGGATTTTCTTGTAATCTATTAAGTTATTTTACAACTAACGTTTATTTATTATTATTGGTATTCGTTATCTTTTTTATTTTATAAAAAAATTTTTTATTACAACCAATATCACACTCCTTACTTTGCAGCATATACATTTACTCGCCGTTGTCACGATGTGGCTGTAGATGACGTCATCACTCCATGAGTGCCCCCAGGTCCTCTGTGATTTCGGGCTGTCTCTGTTTGCCCACGTGTTCTGGTCCCTTTTGCCGTCCGCGTCATCACGTGGTGAATCCTCTCTAGTCT
This sequence comes from Orestias chungarensis, assembly GCA_032876305.1. Classification (NCBI taxonomy): domain Eukaryota; kingdom Metazoa; phylum Chordata; class Actinopteri; order Cyprinodontiformes; family Cyprinodontidae; genus Orestias; species Orestias chungarensis. The sequence continues at coordinate 1,392,683 of JAVLVB010000091.1, read as the reverse complement.
GTCCTCCTTCACCTTAATGCCCATCTCCTTCAGCATAGGCGCCGCTTCTTCCACTGTGCTGAATATCTTTGTTCCCGTATCCAGAAACACCTTGAGTTGAGCCTGATAAGGGGACTGCGCCTTCCTATTCCTCTCCTTCAGTTGTTTGATGACTTCCCTCACCTGCTTTCTTTTCTTTTGGACCTCCGTTGTGTAGTCTTGGTTGAAATAATCAGTCTGTCCTTCATAACAGATCTTCTGTTTCTAGGCCTGTTTAATCACTTGTTCCTTCATCTTATAATCCAAAAAGCGTATGATGATCGCTCTCGGGGGGGACCGTGCTGTCCTTTGGTTTATTCACCAGTGAGCTGTGTGCTCTGTCAATACACAAGTCCATCTCGTCTGTGATTTGAATCTGGGATTTAATAAATTGTGCTATGAAGCTAATGGTGACGTTTTTTTCTGCACCTTCAGGGATCCCATGAATTCTTATGTTGTTGCGCCTCATCCTCAACTCCAAATCATTGCATTTCTCTGATAGTTCGGTCGTTTCGCGGAGCAGAAATGTTGCCGCCCGCTCCATCCGCGTCATCTTGTCTTCATTATTTCCCAATCTTTCCTCCATGTGAGGTACCCTCTGCTCCAGGGACGTTGTCCTGACCATGAGTTCCCCAATGCTCGTTTCGAGTCTAGCCAATGCTCTGTTGTTGTCTGATACCGCCTCAGCGTGTTCTTTTCGCAGCCCCCGTAGCTTGAGAAGTACGGCCAAGTCACGGTCCTCGTTCGACGGGTCAGAGTGTTCAGTTTCATAGCTCTGTACTTTCGCCGCTCCGGCTTTTCTCTTCCGTATTCTTTACCTTTTTAACCATATTTTCCATGGGTGTTCTATATCACCTTAAGAGCGAGTTTTATTTAAGTTCTACTGTTTTTACCTTATTTTAACGATAGTTTTAGTCGTGTTCCTCAGAGCAGCATTTTTTCCCTCCTTTCACAACATGGCGCCACCGGAATCCGGCCAAAAACGCCTTTTCAACAATACATATAACACCTCAGAGCTTTCAGACAAATTGGATAACCCTCAATCACTTTCCTGTCCACCTGCTTTTTGGCCTTTAGTCCTGCTCTCTTACCATGGACTGGACGCATCAGTAAACTTTAGCTTGTATGACAAATATCAATGAATGGTTTCTGGAATTTTTGGGCTTGTTGAAAATGCTGAAATATGACGGAACAGTCCGGGCATGATGAGCCATGGAGATTTTCCGAGATTAGCTTTTTCCCAACATTTCAAGAAGATAGATCCTGAACAAAATCTGGATCTTTTCTGTGGATTTTGGTTTTGACTTATTTTAGTGCAGATAGAAATATATCTTAAGGGTGGCTAAGTAATGCTCCCTTTGAAGGCAGTTGAAAGCTATTTATTGGAAATGCTTGCTATGGTCAGGGTAGAGTAGCACCATCAGGCGGCTGCTTCATATTTTTGAGAAAAAACAAAAAAAAAATTATAATGATACTACAAAGAAAAATCCTTGAATTTCACATGTGAAGTGACATGAAATACACACATATTACGTGTGAAATGTGTGATCACATTTCTCAGTTGTAATTCGAACATGGAACACATGAACACATAGGAAGAATGTGACTCTTATGTAGGAAATGGGAACCACGTGTCATTTTAATGAGAATATGTGTATACCATGTTTATGTTTTTACTATATACCAAAGGGGTTTTTCATATCACTAACATCCCTTCCCATGTGGTGTATGGTTTTCACATGGATTTTTCTACATGTGAAATGAATGGGACTTTTTTTTAAGGGATCTCTCCTTGCTGTTCCTTCCTTGGAGAGTTCATCTGGCTTCCTTCAGTCTTCTTAGGGCTCTTAGGGCATCACCACAATTCTCCACAGCTTCTACAGTTTCCCTGTGCCTTCCATGCTGTTTTTCAAGGTTTGCCAGTGGGTTTTCCTGACCATCAAGCCTGCCTGTTTTTATCTCTTTGAAATGAGTGCCAGATCATTCGTCCTAACTTTGTGCGTCCTCTAAACAATCCCTACCCTGGTTGCAAACTTTCTTTTTTGTTTCCACCATTTTATTTGAAGGACACAGCCGTCCTTCCATTGGCTGTTGCCGCAAATCTACAGCGTTACACCCTGGAGAGGTTACTGGTCCATAGCAGTTTAACATAAAGACAACAACAGACTATGCACACACACACACGCACACACACCACCCAACCTAAAACACCTACATAACCTACATACACACCATCAAGAACATTCAGAGACCAAGAGTACTAACTCTTATGTTGTTGAATATGTGTGTTGAAAGCTAGAGTACTCATGCATGCAAGGCACAGTGCTGCTTTCATGGACAATAAAAAACCAAGCTCTGGCACCAGTCATGCAGAGACCTAAGAGCCTATGTGAAGGGAACTGATACCCAAATCTTACTACATACCCACGATGCGGATGGGTTGGGTGGTCACCCATTCACCGTTGCAGGATACTGCCAAAGGAAAAAAGCTGGTCGAGTTTTTCCACAATCGGGGCACATTTCAGATTTCAAGACTACATTGTTGGGTGCCATGTTGCTCAGTGGTGGAGCAGGCACAACAGCGCACAGGACTGAGCTCACAGTCCTCAGCATTCTCTTTAAGGCTGTGGTAGTAAAAAAAAAGCTTTATTTAAAAAAACGGTCTCTTATCATTATCTTTGTCAAACTAAAACAGGGACGAGGCTGTGATTGAGTACCTATAGATCGCACAAGATCTGGAGATGTTTGGTGTTACTTACTTACGGCACAGAGCTGTGGCTGGGAGTGAGTGCACTGGGTGTTACAATATGTCCAAAGGACCACAGGTATGAAATTTTCAAAGTACACCACTAAGTTCACCGGTGTAAAAGCTGCATTATAATAGAAACACCATCCATTAGACGTTTTGAGAATGTTCTGACTGTACAACAAATTTGGACATAAGGTTAAAAAAAAACCCATCTAGATAAACCCCATCTTGGTAAGTCGCACATTTGAAAGTGTGATTGAATTGACCTACTTTTCCTTATTCCACTATGACTAGGGTTTACAAACTTGCACTTGTAATATGTTGATTTTCGTCAGATTGGTCTGCTTTTATAGAGAAAACGGTTTTCGTCTAGGTTGACCCCTACAAGTGGTTTAACATGGACTGACATCAGACATGTATCTTTCAACAAAAAGATGTTAATCATCACGACTACTGATAAGAAATCCCCTGTAAGTAAAGGATATGTCCCGAGCAGTAAGGAGTTACATTAAATAGAGCTTCAGTTCCATGATGGTTTTTGCTGTATTCCTTTCACAGGATTTGATCTACACTTTGAAAAGAATGCACCAGAACAAGATTATTCTGCAGCTTTGCATGGGCTACCACGCTTTGCACATCTGCCGCCAAAAGCCTAACAGCATGGCAGTCCTGCAGCTGAACGCTTGGACCAGGGTTTAAAGTCAGAGGAGGAGATTTGAACATCTGCGGATAAAATAGTCCCAATTCAAATTGGTTATGAGAGTATATACAAGACTGCTCTAATTAGCATTCCTAATTATCTGAAGCTTCACTGTCCTGCAGCCATGTTAACACGAGGGATATCCTCTGTCAAATGATCCACTCTTAAATATTTCATTCAGCAAAATTGTTCTAACTTTCCTGAAAAGGAACAATTTAAATCTTTTTTTTGCATAGTTTTGATATCATACCTTTTAGGATGAATGTAAGACTCTTGGAATAACTGATAGAAAATGCTCCTCTCCTACGATGCTGAGAAAAAGTATTTGATACTTGCCGATTTCTTTTTTTGTTGGGTTTTTTGTTACATTAAGTGGTTTAGATAATCTAATAACTTTCGAAATTAGATCAAGATAATCTAAGAAAGAGAAAATCCTGCTTTCAAATTAATTATTAACTACCTAATTACCCTAGGGGCAGAATGTGCTGCTTTCAAAGATTTGTTAGCCAACTTCATGTTGTCACACAGATTCTGCTGACGAGATTTCTAAAAGCCCTTGATTTTTTGGGTCTGACACTAGTCTGGCCTGGGTTTGGGTTTGAAACTGGGCCAAAAAATTAGGTTAACCTCAGTCGGTTTGTGGGCACATTTCTTTTCATACAGTGTCAAGCAGGCAATGGAGGTGGTAAGTAGATAAGTGATTTACAACAAGACGGTTGGAGACATCAGGGAAGACCAGGCAGAGAGAAACCAGTACAAACAGGAGAATCCAATAGTGAATCAGAGAAAGAGAGGTGCTTAAATACTGGGAGAGTGAATAACGCTGGTAGAACGAAGAAATAACTTACCAGAAACAACTAAGACAAGGTGGAACTACAAACCGAAACAAGGCTAGATCTCATTGAAAAATAACTACAATTTAATTAAGTGTACAAAATGTTGATTTATACTTTTGGTATGTATGTTTTTCTTTTGTTTCAAATCTTAAAATAAAAAGCGTAGTGACAAATTCTACCTGCTTCTTATTTTACTTTATTACATTAGGAATACGATTTAAATTAGACTGTGATTAAAAACTGTGTCCATACTCCTTTAAAACAATAACAAAATCACTCACTTAAATTCCTCCTATTTATAATTTTGTAATGTATTGTAAGAGAACATTCAGGTTGGGATTTTTGTTTGTCAATTATTGGGTACACACAAGCATATTGAAATGATTGATTATAAAAAGAGTGTGAAGTCAGATGTCTAATTACACTCGATCTAATAAATACTGCTACTTGCCTACAGTCATCAGCAACAACTTTTTCAAAAAGCATAGAAAACCGGAGGTACGACATCTAATTTTGCTTTGGGACAAATCAAGTATGTTTGAACTGAATATTTATTTACTTGAATAGATAGACGAACAATGTTAAAAAACCTGTACATGTTTTAAAGAAAGTCAGTTTCTGCTCTCAGCCCATTAGTCATGTCATATCCAAACAGATTACAGAAACAACACACTCAGGGCTGTGTAGCGTTGTGCTCTCTGATCAAAGGTCACAGGTAGGTATAGGTGCTCAAACAGGTGAATGCCTTTGGGTGGAGCTGCTTTTAGCCAGAAGGAAATAAAACCTGTTTGGTGCGATAGTGACAAACTTGGTCCTCCCACATCACTGTGAGTTATCATTTAAGTTTCAAAGGACACATCCTGCCCCTGTGCTTGCCAGCAAAACCGGAGAGGCTCGCTTTATTAAGTGCTGGGAGTTGGCCACTGCAGCCTCGGTCAGCCTCGTCCAGGATGCCTAAAATGGTATGGTAGGATCATAACTGGCCGAACTGCAATGCCGCCATCTTTTAGGTTTAATATGAATTATGAATATTTGAGGGGGTTATCTGTATTGGTAAAATCTATCACAATGCAATTAGGTCTATTAGCTCCACACTAAAAGAACAAGGGAATTTATCCACACAAGAAAATATTAAACTGATTTAAAACCTAAGATTTTATTGTCAACGAAATCTTATTTGTTTGAACACCTTTTTGTATTGGCAGAAAATCGTTTGGGTCACTGTTATAGATGAAACTAAGGAGTTTTCCATCAAACCTAAAATTACAGGACAGAAACGTATTGAATAGGTTTGAATTTTATTTTATTTTAGTATTTTGCTGTTAAATTAAATGTCTTTAAACGTTTAAATTACTTTGTTTAAACCTCTGTTCAAACAATAAACAGTCCGCCAAAGTTATTATAAAAACCAATGTCTTCATTGTTGCCGTTAGTTGAAGGTTTTATTATAGCAAAAATATTTACAGTATGTAGAGTCTTATGTGGTTAAACATTGATATTTATTCGGCAAAATGCAAGTAAAAAAAAGAAGAATGTAGGCGAGGTGGTTTAAAATCTTTTCAATCATACTTATTGATTGATTCATATGTAGTACCATTGTTGCATTTGCAGCACATTTAAACACACAATCATTTAACAAATATATGTATTTTTACCCTATTATTGTTTTAACTTTTTTATTAATTTACATTATTTGTCAGAGAGCTGAAGGATGAGCAGCTCTGCCTTTGCCATCAATTATTCACACAATTCTCTCTGTATTTATTTGTATGCCAGGTTGCCAAGACCATTAACCTGTTTGAGATTTGGTTCTTTGGGCTCCAGTTTACTGACAGCAGGAACTTCCCCAGGTGGCTACAACCTGAGAAAAAAGTGAGCATACACAATGTTTCACTCATTTTTGAAAAACCAAACCACATGGCATGTACTTATGTTCTCTGTGTTTAGTATCATGTTTAGTATTGTTTTTAGTCCGCCGACCCTGGCTTAACACCTTGTAAAACAGTTTTTGCCCCTTTGAAATCTTTTAAACTTGTTTACAGTTTACCATCAATATTTAATATAATCTTAGAGGCATTTTATATTAAACATCAAAAAAAATATTTTCGTAATGTTCAGTAAAAGAAAAATGGTTTCCAAACCATTTAAAACAATCTGAAAAGTGTGGTGTACATATGTATTCAGCCATCCTGAGTAAGAAGCAAAAACAGAAGCATGTTGTTAGGGATTACATACATGTTTACCAGCTTTGCAGATCTGGAAAAAAGTCCAGGCCTATTCAGAGTGGAGTCAAAGCATCTGTAAAAACAGTTTTTCAAGGACTGCCAGATTTGCTAAAGATTATAGCCCCAGTTTGATTTAGGTCTGGTTCCATCGTAGCTCTGGCTGTTTACGTATCCATGTTTGTTTCTTTTTTTTACCAGTAGTATGTAAATAAGTATGAATGATGTCTTTTTGACATATCTCTTCTCATCCTTCGCTATTGTGTGCTTGATATTGAATCTGTGTTTTAGTCCTCTGTGTAGGTATTGGCCCAGGATGTGAAAAAGGAGAGTCCCCTGCAATTTAAGCTCAAAATTTGGTATTATCCAGTGGATATAGTAAGGGAGCTGATCCAAGACGTCACCAGGAAGCTCTTCTTTTTGCAGGTGAAGGAGGACATCCTTTCTGTAAATATTTACTGCCCTCCAGAAATTGCTAAGCTCTTACCCACTTGCGCAGAAAAGTATGAGCAGAACCATTGGTGAGTACATACCGCACATATATAATTCTGTTAAGACCTAAATAAGAAATAAATAAGTCACCATTTTCTGTACTTATAGTGGTTGTTAATTACAGTGACGTTTTAGCCATTTTCATGTGTGTTAATGTATAAGTATGTTTTTCCCTGCCATGGACGGTATGTTAATGGGAGGGACTATAAAAGGCAGCAGTTTAACAATAGTAGAAGCTGTTGCTGTAGCTGTGACCATGTTTGACAAGGTTTCCTACCTGTATATGTTCAATGTTGGTGAATAAACAGGCAGTGGGTCTACACCTCAAGCCTCCTGCTAAAAACAGCCACTAAGGGCCATTCTAACAAGTGGTGTCAGAACCTGGGTCTGGAGTCAAGTGGAATTAAGGATGACAAAAGAAAGAGAAAATAAATAATATGACTAAGACGTGGAGCATGATGGTGAAGCAAAGCTATCCACTGACCAAAGGAGCTCGGCAGCCTGCAACCCTGGGGAGAAAGTGGATGAGCTGGGAGATTTGGTCAAATTACTCGTTAGGTCTCAGGCAGCAAGGGATCAGCAGATGGAAAAAGATGCGTCCTGTCAAGAGTAAAGATGCAAATACAGCTACTATTGCATGAAAGGTAGTATGAAGTCTGTTGAAGTCTGGGAGGACTTCAACAGCAGCAAGACCCTGGAGATAAGCAGCAGCATTCTGGAGCAGGGCGGCCTCAAGGTGACAGGGATCAAGTTGAGGGGATGACCCCGCCAACCAATCATGTCAGACCAAAGAGGGATTTCAGCAAGCATAGAGAGCCAAAAGTTCATCCTCTTTCACCGAATGATGACATTGAACATTTTTTGACTACTTTTGAAAGAATGGCTCAGGTCTGTCAAAGGCCAAGAGATAAATGGGCTATCCGGCTTGTTCCCCTATTGACTGGTAAGGTACAAAGTGCTAGTCTCTTAATGAATATGAAGACTCTGAAGATTATGGAAAGGTGAAGGTGGTCATCTTGCAAAAATATGAGATTACAGCAGAGACCTACAGCAGATGTTTCCATTCTTTGGACATCTTTTCTGGGGAGGGGGCGGGGGACAACAGAGGCAGGGTCCAACTTTAAAATTTGAAAAAGTGACAGAAGTTAAAGGGGATGCACAGGGCCCGTCCAAGATTTCTTGATGAGGATACTTATGTAGGGAATGGGGGGATTTTGTATCAATTTAAGGGAGATGTGGAGTCATTAGCATTGCCACAGGAGTTCAGAGAGAAAGTGTGTCTGGGACACACAGATCCATGGGCTGGACATATGGGACCTTAAGACCTCCTGAAAGACTACTGGGAAAACCTGAATCTGCAGAAGAGAACATTGCAACATATGTTGGCAAGATGCCGCAGAGGTTGGAGGAGATGACAGCTCTGCCACAAGAGTGTTTTAGGACAGCACAACAAACTCAGAGAAGATGGCACGACCAGAAATCTAGAGAAAGGGTCCTGAAACCAGGCCAACAGGTCCTACTGCTGCTACCAACATCAGATAACAAGCTGCTTGCTAAGTGGCATTGTCAATATGAAGTGACTTGACAAGTGGGTAGGGCCACATATTATTTATTCATGCCTGACAGAGTGAAAAAATATCAGACATTCCATGTGAATTTACTTATTTCCAGGAATGACAGAGGCTGGTGCAGCCCCTCTTAGTTTTTGCTGTCAATGATGAGGAGGTGGATGAGAGATTTTTGCCCTCTAATGACCCACAGGTTGGTGGGGTAGGTATGTCTCATCTTTCAGCTTTCCAGCAGGAAGAAGTTTTGTCTCTGTTTTATCTTGAACTGTTCACAGAAATTCCATGTTTTACAGACCTGGTGTAACATGACATCTACCTCATAGAGGATGTTCCAGGTCGGCAGAGGAGCTACAGGATTCCACAGTGGCAGGTGGCAGAATTGTAGAAAGAGTACATCTTTATGTTAGATCTTTGTATAATTGAAACATCAACAAGTAAATAGTGTAGTCCAGAGGTTCTAATGCCAAAAAAAGAGGATTAACTGAGATTTTCCATTGACTTTCATTTTGTCATTGGATTTGGCAAGGTTAAGCTCAGGTTGTATAATCTTTTCATGAACCTGCTACCAAAAAGAAAGTGAAAAGCTTCTTGGGTCTTGTAAGATGATACAGAAAGCTTACTCCTCAGTTTGCAGAGCATTCATCTTTGTTGAACAACCTCACACAGAGGAAGTCGCCAAATAAGATTCAATGGACAGCTGAATGTGACAGAGCACTCAAGCATCTTCAAAATATCATCTTTACCGAGTCTGTTTTGAACTTCCCAGAGTTTGAGGTAAACAGTTGCTGCTGAAGTGGGTCTGGTTGCAGTTTTATTGCAGGAGGTGGATGGAGTGATGAACCTGGTGGCAAAAAAAGCTTAATTAAAAAAGGGTCCCTTATCATCTTTGTCAAACTAAAACAGGGACAAGGCTGTGATCGAGTACCTATAGATCGCACAAGATCTGGAGATTTTCGGTGTTACTTACTTTCAGCTCCAGGACAACAAGAGCGGCACAGAGCTGTGGCTGGGAGTGAATGCACTGGGTGTTGCAATCGGAGGTCACTAAAATTAGTGTTGCTTCGGTGTGTGAGTTTGCAAAAACAATGTCGGACTGTGTAGTTTTCTCTGGTCCCCTGCCTGATCGGACCGGTGACGACATGTTTAGTCGCATGTTGTCATTCAACCGTTGGTTATCTAGGTGGTGTCCAGAAAACGGTGTGGGTTACATAGATAATTGGAAAACCTTTT
>JAVLVB010000091.1:1354780-1382768 GCA_032876305.1 Orestias chungarensis | reverse complement strand
TATCTACAATAGAAACCCCACACATTACAACCATTAAGAATGTTATGACCTTACAACATGAGATTGTGGACATGAGGGAAAAAAACCTTGTCCAAACATCAGTAAGTTGCACATCTGAAAACATCATTGATCTATTTTTCTTAATTCCACTATGACTAGGATTTAATAACTTCCACTTGTAATACATACATTTCTTTCAGTCAGTTAATGAAGAAACATGTATTCTTCTAGGCTGACACCTACAAGTCATTTACCATGGGCTGAACTCAGAACTGTATCTTTCAAGGAAAACTTGATAAAATGTATGGCTGTTGATAGGAGATCCTCCATAAGTACATAATGGGCAGTAATGTGTTACAATAACTAGATGTTCAGTTCCATGATGGTTATTGTTGTATTCCTTTCGCAGGATTGGATCCACCTCTCACAAAGTTCACAAGACAAGAGCTTATGTTGGGGAACCACGCCATCCACCTCCAACGCCAAAAACACAGCAGCATGGAAGTTCAGCAAACCAGACACTAGAGTCAGAGGAGGAAATTTGTACACCTACGGATTAAACAATCCCAACTATAATTGGTTAAGGGAGTTTATAAAAGAGTGCTCTAATTAGTATTCCTAATTATCTGAAGCTTCACTGTCTTACAAGGCCAGATGTCACCGAAAAATAACAAAAATTTGGTTAAGTACAAAATGTTGATATATACTTTTGCTATGTATGTTTTTATTTTGTTCCAAATCTTGAAATGTAAAAACATTAGAAATAAGTTTTGTTTGCAGCCTCAGCTGTTAAAAGAATTCTTATTAAAAACGAATTTAAAACAATATCAACAAGTTCGCTTCAATTCCTCCTACATATAATTTTACAATGTAGTTTCAGACAACATTTAGGTACAGTTTTTCATTTTTCAGTTAGTGGGTACATACAAGCATGTTGAAACGATTGATTATAATAAGTGTCTGAAGTCAGATGCCTATCAGACTCAATGTAATAAATATTGCTACAGGAGATACTACTTGGCACAGCCATCATGTACAACAACTTTTTTTAAAAGCATATAAAACAGGAGTTATAACATTTAGTTTTCCTATCGGACAAATTAAGTATGTTTGAACTGAATATTTATTTACTTGAATAGATGTACCAACAATGTCAAAAAACCTGTACATGTTTTAAAGAAAGCCAGTTTCTCCTGTCATGTTGATAGTTTATTTACAACAGCCCATTAGTCATGTCATATCCAAACAGACTACAGAAACAGCACACTCAGGGCTGTGTAGCGTTGTGCTCTCTGATCAAAGGTCACAGGTAGGTGTAGGTGCTGAAACAGGTGACTGCCTTTGGGTGGAGCTGTGTGGCTTGCATTTCTTTTGGCCACAAGGTAATAAAATCTGTCAATTTGGTGCGATAGTGACAAACTTGGTCCTCCCACATCTCTGTGAGCTATCACTTGAGTTCAAAGGACACATCCTGCCCCTGAGCTTGCCAGCAAAATCGGAGAAGCTCGCTTTATCAAGTGTGTTTTTCTGCTGGGAGTTGGCCACTGCAGCCTCGGTCAGCCTTGGATACACTTTACCTCTGATTGGAGCTTGTCCACCCTACAACCGCCAAGATGCCCAAAATGGTAGGATTCATGTTTAAGATTCTTTCCACTGCATGTTTTCTTCCTGGTTTTTAAACACCATGTGAAGTTAATGCCTGGTTGTAATTTTCAGCAAATCGGATGAACAGCTTCAGGAACAACATAAATTAGGATTAAATTAGATTGAGGCTCATTCAGATGTCGCCAGACTTAATTATTCTGATCATATTTTCTCTTTCGGTTCTAAGATTCATCAAGAAGCGACTATCCTTCGTGTCATTTACTCATTAACAGAATGTAGAGTTTGACGCATGCTGCACACATTTCTGACAGTGAATTGTTCTCGAAGTGATACCTGCACTTGGGGGATTCGTGCAGATTGTAGGTTGGATGTACCGTCTTGCACGTATTGATGAATAAAAACCAAATTCAGATCTTTAAATGGTTTCTCCATGTCGAGAATGAAATTCACCAGCAAATCATGACTGTGTGGTTCAACAGCTTCACTGCACAGTTCAGACTGCACAAATGTGTCAAAAATGACCAACCTCACTAAAACAAAGGAATGATTTATGTGTCATGAGTTTAAAATTTCTTTGGTTAAAAGTTGCTTAAGCATTCAACATGACGCTGATAAGACTGGTCAACCGGCACTTTACAACAGCATGCTATGTACTTTTATTGCCACTTGCGAGGAGATAGCCTTCATGAAGACGTTATGCTGATGTTTGCCTGACATCACCCTAACTGAAGACTGGTAGTGGGGATGCCGTATATAGATGGTTTTGATATGGAAAATGCATGTTTGTATTTGCATTATTCTTGCTTTTTTGAGCAACATGTTAGATTGTCTCACACAAATTAAAAGAAATCAAGTTGAGTGAAATGATTACAACCTTTCCATGTAGAAAGGATCCCATTTGTATAAGCAGAAATAAGGACATGCGAAATCTGACGTGTTAAAACCAGCAAGGTGGTTTTGTATTTTTGTTATAAAGTAAAGCATAAAAATTCTCAAGTGAAACTGAAGGGATGACGGGATGGCCGCATGTATTCACAAAGATATGTTTTCTGATGTCAAATTTCTGAAGTGGTCAGCACGAGCCCAGAGCATAATCAGATTTTGGTATTTGCTTGGAGGCACTCTAGTGAAGAAGACATCAAGGCCATCATGAATAATGAAACATAATAATAATAAAAAAAGGGTGGAAAAATCCAAAAAGCCGATCATGGAACATCAGCATAATAACCTTCTGAATGTTTAACAGTTTCGTATGAGTCGTTCACATGTTTAACCTTTAAAACACACATTTCATCTATAGATTTTATGTTGAGTTATGTTATTAGAAATAATCTGATATATTTCACATTTAGAAATGAATTTATGTATGAGAATTTGAAACATGCAACAGCATGTTTACATGTGGAAACTGCAGCATCCTAAATCCTTGTGCACTTTTTTGTTTATTTTCAATTTTCATATGTTGATGAAGCTTCCACTACAAAATAATATATATGTAATGTTCACTTGCAAATATATGGGTTACCTCACTTTTAAAAAGCATGTAAAACATTAGACAAAACCTTCATCATGCCCATGTGTTTCACATGTAGAACTTACCAAGTGAGAAAACACATCCACATGAAACATATTATTTGTTCTTATGTTTCACATGTTGCTGTTTAGTGTCTTTTGGCCGTACATGTGGAGGCTGAAACACACTTTGCAATGTAAACACGTGTAATTGCAGCATGTGCAGCATTTTTTTTTCTTTTGTAAGATGACAGGCACATTGTATGATATTAAAACACCTAGGCAGTGTTTCCTGCATGGAAAACCCACGATAAAGACTTGAGATAAAGCTGTTATCTCATAGATGTGATCATGTAAGGAGGAAACAATTTAAAAACCTAGTGATGGTTTCATAATTGGATGTTCCATTTGTTCCTTCCCAACCTTTAGTATCTATCTTTATGACAGTCAGGGTGTGCTCAGGTGTAACTTCTTTGTATCTGCTACAAGCCCGAGCTCAATAAATGATCTTGCGCCGTCTTTTAAAAAAAAAAAAAAAATTAAAAGACTCATAACTAAACTTAAATTTAGAGTGCTGAGCAACTTCTACACTAACTCAGTTTTAGTGTTTCTTCTTGCAAGCAACTACCGCTCGCATGTTTTACTCTGCAAATGTGCAACCTTGTGTTCGCACGGCTGGTCTAAAGTCTAATGAGATAGTGAGCAATTATGGTTTATGAATAAACCCGTTAACAGGTCCACTTTAGGGGTTTGCTTTCTCTAAACCTGTTTGTATTTTTCTATTTATTTATTTTTGGTGGGTTTGGATCAGAATGCTGTTGACCCAAAAAATCTGACATTGTTTCTGACTTCAAATAAATAAAGGATTGGAAAGAAAAACACCTTATGCCCCTCCAAACATAAAGTTTTCACTGTGAAGGTAATCAGTCCTCTGTTCACTGCAGGTCAATGTTCGCGTCATTACAATGGACGCGGAGTTGGAGTTTACCTTTAACCAGAACACCACAGGAAGGCAACTGTTTGAACAGGTCTGTATGTTGCAGCCTGCAAAGCACATATCTAAGCACAATGCTGTTCTCTATGATTCAAAAATACTTTTGGAACGGACTGACAAACGATTTTTAAGTGCCTGACGTCTTTTCAAATCCAAATAAAGTTATCAGACTGAAATCATGACAATGATCCCGACAGACAAGAGAGCAAAAAAGTGCCAGAGGAGCCTTAATTAGAGTGGCAAACAAGTTGATCAATAGTCTGGAGGAAAACTGGCCTTCAAATATATTTGCCAAGACGAAATCTATTATTTAAACAAGGTCCATAGAAACATTTGGCCGCAAATCAAGCAGTCGACAGAGCAAACATGGTCATCTGAAAGAAAAAATGTAACTTTTAGGAGAACAACTGTGGTGGTATATCAACCCTTCTTAAGCCATCAACACAGTGCCAAACGGTCGATGGCAGCATCATGCTGTTGTGGTGGTTTTCTTATGCTTCTAAGGCAACTATTTCAGAGAGTTGGAGTTTAAAAAAGGTGACAATTCTTTTACAAATTATCCTACAGGCTGCAAACAAAAGCTTTGCATCAAAGCAGATGGATGGATTGATATTGCCTGGTAAAAGGAGATTTTATTGTCATTACATCACATGTATTACATGAGCTGGAACGAAATGACACTCTCACGGTCCAGTGTCAGCCAAAAATATCAAAGTACAAAATAGAATAATGTATAATATAAAATAGAACCAAAAAAGAATATAGATTTAGATGCTCTCCAATCTTTCTTACTAGGCTTAAAGTATTTTTCAAATAGTGTGAATTTTCATCAGCTTTAATGTATATTGAAATAACTTGCTCGACTGCTTTACAGGCCGAAAAACTATCCATCCAACCTTTTTATCCTTCTCTTTTTGTATTTTGTCATCAGGTTGCAAAGACGATTGGCCTACGTGAGACTTGGTACTTTGGCCTTCAGTTTGTGGACAACAGAGGATTGGTGTCATGGCTGCTTCCTGACAAAAAAGTGGGTTTGTAGCATTAGATTTTCTTTTTTTGTTAAATTATCAGCTACAATATTGGCTAGTTACAATTTTACAATTTTAATTAAGTTTGAAATATAACAGCTCTGTCCCTCAAATCAAAAACGTGATAGGTATAATTTTATTGTTTAACATTTTCAGTGGGGCAATATTGCTTTGTTTCAATTCCATTGATTTAAACCTCATGTTTTTAATTTCATTATTTAAAAAAAACAGCTATCAAAAACATTTTCATAAATGCATACATTTTATTTTTTATTTTTGACTAAGATCACTCAGCCGTCTCATGCAGTGGAGTAGTTGCCTAAGAAGAGAGCTTAACAATATCTTAAGCTGATCACATGTTACTTTTGATGATAAACTTTACTAGAAAGTCTTATTTTAAGCTACACTGACTCATCCAACGACAAAGGTTTTCTCTTTAAACTACTAGGGAAGGGTTTGACAAGTTTATGGTTCTCTCTACCTCATTTTAAACATAAAATTGAGTTGTTTTATTGCAGTTTGCAAATATGTTAATTATACATTTGATTATTTAACCTTTTTGTTCCTCAACTAATAAATCAGATGATCACTCTTTTCTTTAATTTATTTTGCGTATGGTTATTAATCATCTACTTAATGCTGTTTTGCTTAAATCACTTGTACACTCTTCATTTTTGGGTGTTTTAAGTTCGAATCCATGTTTTTATCCTCCAGGTGATGTCTCAGTATGTAAAGAAAGAGACTCCCATGCAATTCAAACTCAGGGTACAGTTTTTTCCTGAGGATGTGGAAGAGGAGCTGATCCAGGACGTCACCAGGAAGCTCTTCTTTCTGCAGGTGAAGGAGGACATCCTGACAGACCAGATTTACTGTCCCCCAGAGACCGCCGTGCTGCTTGCCTCCTATGCCGTACAGGCAAAGTTTGGAGAGTATGACAAGTTTGTGCACCAGCGCAGATACCTCTCCTCTGAGCGTCTGCTCCCTAAAAGGTAAGATCAATCTATAGGAAATACTAGATTCAAAGATCCACTGTAAAACAGCCAAACTTAGGCTGTTTCCTTTCAGATTAGTACTCAAAAGATGCCAGATGAGCGTTGGGTGTTTTGAGCTCCTCCTGAGTTACCATTTCTGGTTAATGCTCTCAGTATTGATATTGAAACTTAATTACATGCATAGGTTAAGGCTCTAATTTAAAACATGACATAACGTGAAGAGGTTTACGGAATATGAGGATTTACAAAAGCAATCCGTCAGATTTGTGCAAAGTTGAGCAAGTTACTTGAACTTCCATAGACTTTTGAACTCCTCAATTATAAAAAATGGACAGGAGCTTTTAATATAGGGTTAAAACTGAGTGTGAATGTGTATCATTTTTCCTTTACATAATTTTCAAGACATACCCGGTAAATATGACGCAATGTTTCTAATTTAAGACATAACAGAAATGATGGGGCCTTTGCTTCCAGCAGCATGTGTTTAATTTAGCTCTGTATGTATACACAGAGCGATCCTGCTTTGAGCAGCGTGGCTTTCTGACAGCTTGTCTCTCCTCTTAGAGTGCTGGTTCAACACAAGCTGTCAAATGAACAGTGGGAAGAAAGAGTCCAGGTTTGGCACGAGGAGCACAAATCCATGCTGAAGTAAGTAAGATAGATTTACAATGAGAGTGATATCTGCCTTTATGACTTTTTGCATTATAACAAAGTAAAAAAAACAATACCCAGATTTAAGTGTGGTGGACTTATATTTATTTATTTATTAATTATGTGATTACATTATTTACATTTAGCAGTATCAATCATCATGTTAGGTAAAGATAAATAAAACATAAATCACATAAAAATTCAAAAATATAATTTTGTTTTTAAATAACAAACAACTCTCTACTTTAAGATTTTAGTTAAAAATGACACATTTCCACTCAGAAATTCAGTAATGGTGTAGATCGGCATTACATAAGGGACATAAAACAGACAAACAAAGCTACCAAGCAACTCATTAATGGTTTAAGTATGTCTTATATCTTCGTAGAAGTTGGGATTTTCTTATGCAAACCAAACATGACTATGCAGAAGCATGCAATGTTATTTTGCTTGTGTTGCTAATAAAGAACAGAGAGATAATCAGTTAGCAGATTGTAATTGCTTCCAAACTTGGAAATATTCAAAAGCAATACACCATGTTCCAACATGACTTCACAACATAGATATTGTTTAAATGTTATTTGATTTAAAAATTATTTCATTTACGTTTCACATATTTAAACCCAAATGTGTAAACCTTAAAAACGTTTCCACCTGTAACAACAGGAAACTTTCAAGTAATTATTTATCAACTTTGAACTTATCTATACCACACATTTTTCAGAACCAAAAGATAGAAAAGAAAATGAGCTTTTAACAATAAATATATGTATATTTTTTGGTAGACTTCCAAATTTCTTCCAATATAATCATCGCAAATCCAAGATACCACATATACCACACATGTTTGCCACTGCAACATAATTTATTAACATGCCAAAATGTTAAAGCAATGAAAAAATAATAACATTACTTAACCTCCTGCTGATGCAATGCAGCTGCTCTGTTTGCAATAATGAAGATTTACTCAACTCGCTATTAGGAATAGGTAAAGTGACTCCAACTCATGGCTTCTCGACCTACTCTTTGGTTTATTCTTGTTTTAACACAAGAGAATTGTCATATTGAATGTTAATGCGTAAATGGACACATGATCCTTAGAAAAAATAAATCATAGCAGTTATGTGGCAGCAATATGTCCCAATCCTTATGCAGTTAAACTGAGTTACTCATCCTTCATCCCAATAGTATCCAAGAAACTAGGGCTGACACATACTTCACAGCCATTACAGGAGGTTTAAAGAAATCAGTGCATTGCTTCACAATGCACTGCCTCCTATGATATGCATTATGCAGCCACCAATAATAAGAAAGAGTCCAGTTTAGAGGTGTAGATTAATAGATGCCTGCATCGCATTGCAACTATGCAACTCCATTCATTCCTATGGGATTTTCGGAACAGATTCTCATCTGTAAAAGAGAAGTAATAGCACACCTCGCGGGATCGGGACGCACGTTTTGCTATGCATTATGCAGGCACCAATAACAATTGTCATTGTAACATCAGTGAAAACATTATCTCACAAACCGATATAAAGTATTTGGTAGGGCCATAATATTTAGGGTGTTATTCACCCAAACTCCAATCATTATTTCTATATTTAGCCACATGGTTGGACACAGACTGTATTTTATATCGACATTCAGCATAGTTCTCAGGGAAATGAAACTACCTCAAACCTCAAAGGCAGCAGTTGGGTGATTGTAAATGTTAACGAATGTTATTCTTTCACCAAACAGGGAAGAGGCCATAATTGAGTACCTAAGGATTGCTCAGGATTTGGAAATGTTTGGTGTTAATTACTATGAGATCAAGAACAAGAAGGGCACAGACCTGTGGTTGGGAGTCGACGCACTAGGAATCAACATCTATCCAAAGGAGGACAAGTAAGACTGTTCTTTTAGGGTTTTAATCTTTATGGATGTTCATTTTTATGTTCAGACCTTTTTAATCTGCAGAGGTGAGGGCAATGAACCAGCAGTAAAACCCCTGTCACTGACCCCAGCTGCCTTTTCCTTTCTCACTGTGATCTTTTAATAACCAGACTGACGATGTCGATTTAGTCTCTAACAGGTCATTGACCTATTTCTAACCACAACATGCAGTTGAAATCTCTCCCTTTCCTGTGGTTCTTGTGCTGCCTGTAGTCA
Source organism: Orestias chungarensis (assembly GCA_032876305.1). Lineage (NCBI taxonomy): Eukaryota > Metazoa > Chordata > Actinopteri > Cyprinodontiformes > Cyprinodontidae > Orestias > Orestias chungarensis. The sequence continues at coordinate 1,373,835 of JAVLVB010000091.1, read as the reverse complement.
TGCTCACCAATAACCTTTTCATTTTTATTAAAATATCTTCCAGGCTTACCCCAAAAATTGGATTTCCATGGAGCGAGATTAAAAACATTTCTTTTAATGAAAAGAAATTCACCATCAAGCCTTTCGACAAAAAATGTCCGGTGAGTATAAAGAGTCAGTAAATACGTCTTTACATTGAAGAAAAACCAAAACTTTTTTTAAAAGTGAATGACTTTTTTCCACGCATCTCGAAGGAGGTCATGTTCTACGCAACACATCTGCGTGTCAACAAGGACATTTTGCAAAATTCTAAGACCAACCACAATCTCTATGCACGCCGCCGCAAGGCGGACAACATCGAGGTTCAGCAGATGAAAGCTCAGGCCAAAAAGGAGAGGCTCAGGAAGAAGATGGAGAGGTAAACGACCGTCATGTTTTACTGTGGGGATCGACTTGCTTCCAGTTATCCGAAGGTTGTGGGTGAACATTTTCAGTTTTATTTTCTTCTGACCAAAAGACGCTCTTCCTCTCTTTGCTTCATAGCAAAATGTGAATGAGGCATTTTATGGACTTTTTTATGACAACTTCCAATTTACCTGTTTTACATAAAGCCAGAACTATTTGAGATGCTTGACTAGTAGTTCTCTAAGCAACAGATTCTTTCATCTTAGTTGTGGGTCTCTTTATGCCTATTTTTTTCTACCAGTATATTTAGCTATTAGTCAATTCAATAAAATCACCAAAATACATTAAAGTTTGAAGTTATATAGTGGAAAGATGGGAGCAAGACTGACAGGGTATGAATACGTTTTAAGACGCCGTATAGTATGTGAGGAATAACTGTGCGTGACCTTGACTTTTTTGTTTTGTGTGTGTTTGTGTCCTGCAGGGATCAGCTGGAAAGCGAGAAGAACAAGCGAGCAGGCATTCAGAGGGAGAAAGAGCAGATGGAGAGAGAAAAGCAGGCGCTGATGATGAAGCTCCACGAGTTTGAAGAGACTACTAAGAGAGCAGAGCGAGGTGGGGCACACCACGTCACATACAAGCTGTTTAAATATGGACGGTGCTTAGAAAATGTTCCTTTTTTTCCCCCCCAATACACCAAAGAAAAAATTCAGTCACACTCCATACCAGTGTTTTTTTTTTAATGTTACAGTAGAAATTCAAACCTTGCTAAATGCTTTTACTGCCCTCTGCTGTTCCCCAGGTTAACAGACACATAACTTCTTATCCATCTAAGTTAATCTTTAGCTTTTGTGTTCTACAAGTAGATATCATATGATGTAATACACCATAGCAGCAACAAACCAAGTCAAGAAAATAAAAATGCATCTTTCAAACAAAAACCTTCCAGAAGCCCTAATGATGTGCGGCGCCTAATAGATTCTCCCATCTACTAATTTGGTCCCGCAGATCTTCAGGAGCAGCTGGACCGGGCCATGAGGCTGGAGGAGGAGAGGAGGAGGGCGGAGCAGGAGGCGGCCAGGCTGGAGGCTGAGAGGATGGAGGCCCTAATTGCCAAGGAGGAGCTGGCCAGGCAAGCCGAGGAGCAGATGAAGAGCCAGGAGCTGCTGGTGAGTGTACAGTGCATAAATGAACAAACCCTGATATAAATCTAAACACACATTAGGTGTTTTAGCTGTAGTTCATCCACTTATTTACTTTTAAAGTTGAACCCGAGGATTTTAATAAAGCTACATGCCAACAGAGGGTTGTATTGTTTTATTCTTTTGTGTATTTCTTCATATATATTATTTTTAGAAAAGCAGGAAGTCTTTAGAATCTGGTTTTGAATCACCGAAATAAACATGCTTTCTCCTTCAGGCCGCAGAGCTGGCCGCGTTCTCCACCAAGATCACCGAGCTGGAGGAGGCCAAGAGAGTCAAGGAAGAGGAAGCTGAGACATGGCACATGAAGGTGAGCTTTCTGACAGGTGACCAAAGGCTCGAGAAGATGATGTGGAAAATGTTACAAAAAACACACTTGTTTTCTTTGCTATCAAGAAAAAACAAATATATTCCTTCCTTCTGGTATAGTGGGTTTGAAGTTGTTTTAATTTACATGTCTCGAAAAAATACTGTAATAAATTACAAAAACCTCATATGTTGTCAGAAAAGACCCAAATGGTTCCATTTTTAATTAGGAAAGACAAGAGAACATGCTATTTATGTAAGGCATTTTCTTTCTCTTTTAATATTAAAAAACAGCTTGGTCTTGGAATATCTCAGCAGGTTCCATCCAACGCTTATTAAAGGCGCGAGCTGATGACACTGTAGGAATCTGTAGGAAAGAGTAGCGGCCTGGTGTCCCCCATATCTCCATAATCACCATTTGATGCTACTGCATGTCAGAATAGTTGTTTTTAGGACGTGTCAAATAAAAACACGTTGATATCCTATGACCACAACTGCTAACATTCTAAAAGTTACTGGGACTTCATTAGACAATTTTTGTTGTTGTCAAAACGCTTCATAAAAGATATTCCAAATACAATAAAGTGTAGTTTGAAATCCCGTAACACGTCTCAACCTTCCTCCTTTAAAATGGTACCCTCTTTCAGGCTGCAGAAGTGGAGGAGAGCCTGTTTAAGACAAGGGAAGAGCTGGAGAGTGTGAGGCTCACCTCAAACTCAGCTCCTGCTGGAGGGTCTTCAAGCTCTTCCTCCTCGGACAGTGAAAGTGACGACGAGGACAGAGAGGAGCACAGAGAGGAGCACCGAGAAGACCACAGCGAGGATCACAGCAAAGACCACAGCGAAGAGAACAGCACCCACAGCGCCGAGCTGCACTCGCAGGACATCGATGACCACCGCAGGGAGGAGGAGAGAGTCACCGAGGCGGAGAAGAACGAGCGTCTGAAGAAGCGGCTCGAGGTGAGCTCAGGTTTTCCCGGGGAGGTGAAGTTTCGGGATTTAGTTCAATTTAATATTTGGAGACACAAAAACTTCATCTCAGCACCCAGAAAAAACAAAATCCCGCCTTATTCTTTGAGTGACATTAAGGCGAAGACAGATACATGCACAAAACTTTCTGTTGGAAGTGCAAATCAACCCAGAGATGAAGAAGTGTGCACTGTTGCCTCACAGCATGACTGTGTTTCTAAGTGCAGTTGGAATGCTCTAACTGTGTTTGCGTGGGGTTTTTTTTTTGCTGTTTTTTTGCCAGGTCCTCTAGCTTACTCCCACAGACATACGTACGCATGTTGGGTTAAATGGTGATTCTAAACTCACTGTAGGTGTGAGTATGCACGGTTGTTTCCAGGGGGGAGCGGTTTTGACAGAGCTGCAGAGGAGCTGTTTGAAAGGAGCAACCTTATGGATATCGAAACTGGTCAACCGTCAACGTAAATGATAGAGTATGGAGAGAAAGAAATGTTTTAGCAACCTGCAAACCGGTTTCTTAGTAGTGTCTTCAAATCTGTAAACTTTCGGGTGAAAGGAAAAGAAAACATCACATTTTGCTCGATTAAAGATATTCTGAAACTATTTGAAAAGCTTTCTGTTCTACAATCACAGGTTCATGTATATATTACATGTACAGATGTGACAAATAAATTTGTTTTTTATCATAGGACCTCAGCTCAGACCTGGAGATGTCCAGAGTTGACGACAAGAAGACCCAGAACGATCTGCTCCACGCCGAGAACGTCCGTGTGGGACGCGACAAGTACAAGACCCTCCGCCAGATCCGCCTGGGAAACACCAAACAGAGGGTGGATGAGTTTGAGTCCTTGTAGGGACTCTGGAGCAATGATCTGCTCAGTGTATTACATAATGCAGTGATTGCAGCATGTGGCGGGTCTTGGATGAACGTTGGCCTGGGCGAGCCACTCGTGCTCCATCTCCACCCCCTCTAAATGACACACATACACACGATCCACAAGGAAACCAGGTGTTAAATAACACAAATATTTTATGTTATAACTTATTAGAAACACCAACTGTAAAAGTGTCACAAATCATTGTCACAAAAGGATGTAATCAATGTAGTTATGACCCAAGTTTCCAAGGCCCAAAACAGATAAGGCTCTCTCTACTCCATTCAAACAAAAATGTGCGGTTCAGGTTCGATTATTTAGAGTATTTTACATTTTTAAGTAAAGATGAAATCTAAATTTTAAAATAAAACAGTCAACTAGCACTTAAATGTAGCAATAAATAATGGTGACATGAATCAGACACCAACTTCAGCATCATTACCCAGCTGGAGTGTACGGCCATCTTACTCCTTTTGTGGTTACACTACACACAACAAAGGGATCACCTAGTGATTGCAGATAAAAATCAGCCATACAAGGCTATTTTTGCCCTGATGACTGCGTTTTACCTACAGCACTATCGCCCACACCTAAAACCGCCACTGATTACAAACGCATGCAACTTTAAGATCTGGAAGACAGATTGTAGGATTGTGTCTGCCTGTGTAAAAGCATGTCCATGCATTTCATTCACTGCTTTAAAGTGCGATGGGCACATTCTTTCGCACCGAAACAATTCCAAAATGGCGTTCGCCCTCATTGGAATAATTATGAAAGATGATTTTAGTCTGGAGACCAGCTAAAATGTTTAAATAAAGCTGGTCTGAGGGGGATATACATGTGTTAATCATAAATTGCTAAATAGCATTTGCAGTTTTATTTTACTAAACATGTGACTCAGTTTAGATTTATTTAATAAATGCAACATGCTGACAAACAACTATTACCTGTTAACATTTAGTTAATCCTTTTCGTTTCCTGACCTGCAACTGTGTGTACTTAATTTGTACCTGTATCTCATAATTCAAAATAAATCTCTTTCAAATAAAAAAATACAACAAAACAGCTCAAAATCCAGACTCTGACATGGCTACCACACCTACGAAAAGGTATGGAACAGTGCATAAGCTGCATCATTTTGCGTTCTTCGAGTACTTCTTGTTCCTCCTGCTATTCCTAACCATGCATACTTGGTTAACTAGACAATCTCAATTGCCCTTAGATGCAATTATATGGATGCAAATCTTTTTGCTTGGTGGGCCTAAAAGGAATATAAACTCTGCTAAAGGTGTAAATAGGACGAGCTTTTAATTCGAATAAGAAACCATAGTCATGATTATATAAGACTAAAATCCCTTTTACTTTGACTACATTTCAAATATTTGCACTTAAAGGACAGGTTAAAAGTAAAGCCTTATAAAATATTTTTGCTTACATCTTTTTTATATTTTTCTGTATTTTGTATCCTATTTTTTAAATATACCCTTTTTTTACCCACCAAAACATATGTCCATTATATCCAAGTATTATTGCCACATCAACAAGACAGAATAGGAAGCTGCAACAACCAATACGGTCTCTGTGTGGCTGCTCTTTAACAGTGAAATCTATATAAAAACTGAGGGGAAAAAATTAAGTTTATTGTAGGAAGCATTGCACCAAAATCACGAGGGCAGGACGCACAATATATTATTGAGGTCGTCAATGATGATGAAACTATTGTAAATCACAATCATATTAACCATTGCCCAAAGAAAGAATCTTGTATTTGATGAAAGTTTTCAACCAGAACAGATTATTTTGCTTGTAGTATAGACAGAATAGTACATACTGGAGCTTTTCTGTGTGACCATGATAGGTCATGTGATTGTAATAAGCGCTATTTCGCTTATCTTTAAAAACATTGTGTATATTGTATATATATAAAAAGACATCAACTGCAACTGAAACAACTGAAATTATTTCTAAGAACAATCTTTTGTAGTCTTCCCAGTATATTTTTTAACGCAGTAATAGTACGAAGTTCAGCATTATGTGTACCGTAATTAACAGAGGATTCATTGTGGTTTTTGTCCATTCTTCAAAATGTTACAGTCTTGTTAGTCCATGGTTCTTATTTGATGCTACCATTTTTTTAACTTGATTTTAATACTGTAGGATAGGAAATAAAGGGTGATTAGAAACTCACCCTGCCTATGGAGATTTTAATTAGCTTTAAATGAAATGGTGGGAGAATGTAGAGCCCATGGAAGTAAAGCTGCAGAGGGTTAGTAATTGTTCACTGAAACAAATTTTAAAGGGATTACATTGTCAAGGACTCAGTTTATTTTGCTTCCGAGGGGATGGTTTCAAATTATTTTTTTAGCCACCAACTAGGGAGCATTTTACACTATTACACTGAATTATGATTAACTAAATGTTAGGGAAGGTTTTTGAAGTTTCAATTTATGTGAAAAATATAACCCGAGCGACCCTTCTTTTGTTTATTTTTGCAACATTTTAAAAGTTTCCTTAAAACTCATATTGAATTTGAAAGGGAACACAGCTACTCTTGTCAAAACCCTCTAAACAGAGGTGATTCCCTAACAGCTGTATTTGTGGTGCATGCATCTGATACACTGGAGTTTTCAAATATCAAAAACAGCTCCAGAAGGATTTAAACCTTCTTTAATCTTATCATCCAGTGACTATACCTGCTCATCCATGTTTTAAAAGGATAAATCTGAACAGTTTTGAAGCGAAAACCTTTTGTTTGAAACTTTTGAAAAGTGAACACGGTGTAATCTGGGATGATTGAATTATGATGTTAAACATAAATAAATAATCATAAAATGCAAAGCACTTCCACGCCTCAAAACTTTATCCCATCACATAATACAGTAGAGGTTATCATGAAGACCACTGTCTGCAGAACTACAACAAAATAGACTTTGAATAGTTGTCTGTTCTCTAGTTTGATATGCATCAAAGAGTTAAAAAAAAACAAATAACAACAGCAATAAAACCATAGACAACTGCTGTTTGCACTGATATAGGTAATCCCCACTATAGTCCAAGGATTGTGATAAAAACTATTAGTAGGTGATTAACTGATCCATCAGCGTGAACTCTCCTAAATGTTTGAACATGATCAGGCTGGGCAAGCATCAGGTTGCTTGGATTTGAGTAGGCACAAAAATCCTAAAATAGAGTTGTTTTCTTCATAAATCAACAAAGTAGACTAAATCACACCTGCTACTGTGTCAAACTCACTCAGTATGCGTTTGGATTGAGCTGCAACTCCAAGAAGTCTGTGGGATTGCCCTGGCTGTCTATTTCTTTCTTCCTATGTGGGATCTAAATATAAGACGGTGACAAATAGTCCAAATAGCTCCACAGAAGCAACCCAACTGTGATGTGGGGGCGGCGAGGCTCCATCTCCAAAAGTGTCCTGAGTCGGATCCGGAGTGCGTCAGGGAGAAGGTCGCAGAGCGCCGCAGCCGCCGCATGCGCCAGCATGAAGATACAGAACGCCAGGACGCTCGCCCTCATCGTCAGCATCCTCACCTACCTGGTGGTCGGGGCGGCCGTCTTCCAGAGCCTGGAGTCCAGGCAGGAGAAGAGTCACAAGAGGCGGCTGGACGCCAGGAGGAACGAACTCATGCGCAAATTCAACCTGAGCAAGGCGAACTTCGAGGAGCTGGAGCTCGTCGTGCTGCAGCTCAAACCTCACAAGGCTGGAGTCCAGTGGAAGTTCAGCGGCTCGTTTTACTTCGCCATCACTGTGATCACGACCATAGGTGAGCGCAGGTGAAAGCATCCGTTTGTTTGTTTAGGTGACATGATTGGGTTTGATGGTTGGTTTCTAAATATAAACACTACAGGTGATCAATTAGGGCTCCAGGTGAGGTGGTTGTTATTGCTCCTGCTGAATCACATCTTTTTCATTACTCTAATTCGCCTTTTCTTACAGATGTTTGCAATTAGTGAGATAAAAACCATTGAGGGTACAAAGAGGAGAACAATTACATCAATTAATATTTTTGCCTTCAGTTAAGGGTAACATAGGAAAATTTGTACACCAAGTACACCAGAAATAAATGAATCCATGTATTCTGCATTTAAGGAGTATTTGTTTACCAGTAATTATTTGTTCCACACTAAAAACTTAGTTTTGCTTTATTTTATAGAGAAGCTCCAGTCAAAGATTTGGTAGCTAATCTCCATTTACCAATTTTCTGAAGCTAAAATTGAGCTCTCTTAATTACAGGCGTATATAATAAAACAGTTATTTAATTGTGAGTCTGGGCAAGTGCCGAGCTGTTTTTGAGACAGAGTAGGAGGTGTTACACGGGTCTATAGATAAACCGATTACACTATACCTGAGGTAGGAACCTTTTTGTACATGTGTTTCAGGAGTGGATGAGTTATTGGCGTTGGAATTGGTTTGATTTGTTTTGTAATGTGAAAGGGAAGCAGTACAAGATTGTGTTGAATTGAAATTGAAAGACAGCAATGTAGGCTAAGGAAATATATATAATTTACGTATAATATTGGTCAGTATCTGATGTTGGATATAACAGCAAATTAATATCAGATATTGATATAGGCAAACATTTTCCTATCGGTGAATCTCTTACTTGGGTTAAGAGACAAATATTTATGTTCTTTTGTCCGCTAAAGTCTAGCCGCTAATTTAAAGTAGCAGCCAAAGCACAACCGGCCCAAGGCATAAGATGACCTAAGCTGACGGTTGGTACCCCAAACCATCGGGGACCTCCCAGTAAAACTAACATTTCAACAGAAACCATAGATGTAAATGTTGTACTATTTTTCATTGGGCACGAAAACTCTAATAAGTTCAATTTTACCGTTTTAGGGATTGACAGATCAAGATATCGTTAATCATTTAAAATTTACAGGGAGGTCCAGGAGAGGTTCCTTTAAATAGACAAGGCAAGACACCTGCTATCGCCATCGTAACTGCATCCGTGTGTGAATGTGAATGGGTGAAAGACTGAATTACTTTGGAGTCCTTTGTATCAGCTGAAGCACCAAGTACTCCCTGTTTACCAATTCATTTTTGAAAGACTTGGGAGCGTTACCTTGTAAAAATGCAGCAATCTTCAGTGTTTGATTCTTGTTTTAGCAAATTTACAACCTGCTTGTACAAGTTTAAAGTTTACCTTGTGTTTGAGCTTGGTTTGTTCGCTAATACATCTGAGGAAATAGATTCTGATAATAAGGAATTGCTTTTAGGCTCAGCCAATTGAATCTGGCCCTGTTTGGTTAAAAAAAAGTCATGTTGATAACATACAGAAAAGATGCGGAAGGTATCATTTCTGTTTTTTGGTTGTTGTATTTTTTGTCTTGTTAGCAATATACCTTATTGTGAAGGTTTTGGTCGAACAGAATCATGCGTTTTGCTTTTGCTGATGTTCTTAAACATCTAGAGCGTATTTTTCAAGTTTTTTTTTTCTTTTAAAGATCTTGCATCAAATCGGGCTCTGATAACAAAAAATAAAATGAAATTCACAATTTAAAAAAAAAAGCAACTAAAATCAACCTGAGTATGTGTACAATAGTAACCTACCCCCTAAACCGAAGAACTACTGTTCCAACAAAGGGCTACAATCACAACTAAGCATCAGATACCTGCTAATGAGTCTTTAACATCCTTATAGCAGATCTTTGGTCCACTTATCTTTATAGAATTGCTTTAGTTCAGGCACATTAGAGAGGAAAAATCTCCAGAGAGGTTTAGGTCATTAAGATGATAATGGTTCTTGGATTTTTGGTTGACATGAAAAGCATGGTTCCACTGGTTGTACCAGGTCATTTAGGTCCTGAAACAGACAAACAAGTCATAAAATAACACTGTTGTTTCCATACTTTAAAGTCAGCATTACATTTTTTTTATGATGTTATGTGTGACAGATGTAATTGAATAAAAAAATCACTCGAGTTTATCACAGCAAAATCTGTTAACTTTTTAAGTTAGTTTCCTTCATTTTCTCATTGGTTATCTCAGGGTGCTCCAACTCCCTCTAAAGGTTTAAACCTGGTCTCTCCAAATTTATTTTAGGAGTGTGTGGGTGGACGGCTGTTTGTCCTGTTTCCCCGTGACTGGCAGGGTGTACTGTACTCTCCCTCTCTTCTGGATATGTTTTTCAAAAACAGCCATCAACATCCCACTTCCTCCTCTGACCTTACAAGGATGAACAGGTGTAGAAAGCGGACGAATAGACGGTTGAATATAGTCTTAAGCAAAGACGTAGCTTAAACAACCCCTTAATTTTGTAGTTTGTCTTCTAGCCTGGAGGGAGCAGACTATCTTGTTCCAGCTAGAGATTATTTCAGGGGAGTTTGGAGGCCCTCGCTTACCGGGCCACAAAAAGTAAAACATTTATGAGGAAAGTCCTAAAAGGATGTGTAGTATAAAGAATAATGCTGGACTAATGGCAAAAAGGAGGAGAAAGAGCCAATGAAGTTTTAGTTATATTGTGTCTTTGTGGTTATGGACCAACATATCGATACGTCTACACTAATATTAAAACTGTGTTGGAGTTATGTGATTTTAAATTATATAAGTTGTGAAAGGTAAATATAAAAAAAAGGGTGAAAATGTATTATTTTGCTAAATGTGATTTGATGTATTCAAAGAAGCTAAGAGCTGCTAAAGTGTAAAGTTACAATTATAACTGAGTTGTAACTTGAAATTAAGAAATATTAAAATGAGGGTTGTTTTGTTTAATTTTGGTTTAATGGGTTTAATCACCTGATTTGTAAAGTAATAAGTGATTGGACGAAGTTTGTTGTTTTTATTGCGCCCCTTTTTCTAGTTTTTTCTGGTTGTGTTATGGAGTTTGAATTACAAACGGCAGTTTTGAAAGCATTTTAAATCCAAAATTTGGTGTCTCTTGGCAAATGTTCTGGAGACCCATCCACAGAAAAAGATCCACCTAAAGGGCAAAATTTGGCAGGACAGCAATGTGGATGACCTGTGTACTAGCATGCAGTAAGCAACATGTTTTGATATGATCAAGCTTTTTATGAGATATATTAATTATCTCTAAGCCTTCCTGAAACTTGAGGAGTATTGACAGCTATCTGGTTTCTAGTACTACTTTAAGAGTTGTGGTGTATGATGACAGATGCATAGTAGGTGGAGACAATGTTACGACAGCTTTTACATTACTGCCTTAATGTCAGGAAATTCGAGTAAAACGCAGACTTTGCTCAACCTGTGCAAATGCGCCACAAGTAACACAGAGCTGGGGGTTAATTGGTGTGAAGAGGCTCTACGGGATTAAGAAAGACATGATAATGTTTTGCTACATTCTTAATAACCAGTCAAACCAAAAAAGGAACCATTAAACTTAAAAGTAACAATTGAAACCTAGAAGAACTACGAGAAAACATGATGAAGTGATATACAAGAGTTTGGTTAAAAAATACCCCCCCCCCCCCCCCCCCCCACACACACACACAACACACACACACACACACACACACACACACAGCTTTGAAATAATAATGTTATCAATGGCGTAAAAAAATAATTAATTGTTGGTCGGTAAGTGAAGTCCATGTGAAAGACATCTGAAGCAGGCGGCAAAGTTGAAAATTAGAGACTTATTTGACATAACCCTTAATTCTGGACTGTTAAAAACGTCATGTCCTGTCAGCCTTTTGGAAATTTCTAAACTTATCTGATGATATATTTTCTTGTATGGATCAAAAATGTTTACCCAGTCACTGTTGCTAACTGTAGTTGTAGGAGGAAGGTAAATTAAAAATGTCACCTAATGTCATAAATGATCCTCTGGATTCAAAGTAATGGGGGACATGATAGATGAATAAGCTTGTGGAACTTTTTTAATTAATATTCTTGGTACGTTTTTAAATTGGTTAATTTAAATTATCTTTTGGATACCCTTTATTATATGAATAGAACAAAAATAGACGGTGTAAATGCAGTGATTATTTAAAAAACCACCCACCCAAAGCTGGTCCGATGTCAGCAGGGAAGAGGTTTCTGCGCAAGGACTGAGCGGCACCTAAAGTGTTTCTGGATGAGCGAAGCACTCACTGCAACACCTGTTACTCAAGGAGACGAGTAAAACAATAGTTGCTTTCACAAGATTCCAAAAAATAAAAATAAAGAATCAGTAAGACAACAATGTAGCTAAGTTTAATATTTAAGGCTTATTTATAGTAATCCAATTTATATCCATGCATGTCAGACCTGCCAGGCTCAGCCTCTGTTTGTCTAAAACACTGCAGCCCCTCTTGTAATAGAATAGATGAGCTTTGCTCTAAGAAATCCTTAATCTTTGTAAAATAGGAGGATTCTCAGGTCTTCAATTTATCCTGAAGGTCAAGATACAACTGTCTTTTGCCTTATTTGTGCTGTATGATGGTACTTTTTAAATCGGAATTGATTTTCTGTAATGGGCATATGTTGTTTAAATCATCTATTGTTAAAGCTTTTTATCCTAGTATATTATTTGTTGTGTTTGTCTTGTTGTTAGCCTTTTACAAATGGTTTTTTTTGTTGAGTGACTCATTGATGATTGCTACGGTGAATCCAGAACCGCAGACGTTGCTCAGTCCCGTTCTATGTTTCAGATAAACACTCACACACAAAAAAGCTGAAATGCTTTAAAACATTTAGAACAGAATTGCAACAAGCGTAAGACAGATTTTGCCTTTCTTTCTTTTCACTCTGAAGCAAGTAGAGCCTGTTTAAAGCACTTACCTTGCAATATGTCACAACGACATATTGCACAACACTCCAAATGTATTTGCACAAATATATATAATCGAGGTGTTCTTTGCACCTTCATAATTTAAAGACACCCCACATTGCTGGCATCCATAGCATCCCTACCAGTGTCACAGTGTAAAATATGACTAATACCATCTGATACAGATGTTGATGCTGATATATAGTCTAACCCGCATGGAATAGTTTACTATCAATTTTCTATTTCTTAACAGTGCAAAAAAAAAAGTTTAGTGTGTAATCTTTAATGCCAGCGTGAAATTAGTGGAGCAGACCAACACAAGGCATCCATTTCAGGGGATATCAGAATTAAAATTATATATAATATATGTATAAATATATAAATATAAAACTGTTTAAACCCAGAGTTGATCTTTTCTGCCTTTCTGGAAAAGCTGTTTAATCCTTTGTGTTTTAGTGTCAACATGTGAATTAAGGGTGGGAAAAAATACTTTTGACAACATTTAAGTCCTAGTTAAAGACTCAAATTGAAGTCTGTATAGTACTTACAAAATTTGCTTGTGAATGGTTGGTTTGCTGATGTTTGTGGTCAGAATGGTGTTACTTTAAACTTGAAAAACTATAGGGATCTGTTTGTGAGACCAACCAGTATATATTAATGTATACTGTATACGATGTGCTCCCTCTTAGGTTACGGCCATGCAGCGCCCAGCACCGACTCAGGGAAAGTGTTCTGCATGTTCTACGCCCTGCTCGGGATCCCGCTCACCCTGGTCATGTTCCAGAGCCTGGGAGAGCGCATCAACACGTTCGTCAGATACCTGCTGCATCAAGCCAAAAAGTGCCTGGGAATGCGTCAGACCAAGGTCTCCATGGCAAACATGGTGACGGTCGGCTTCTTCTCCTGTATGAGCACTCTGTGTGTGGGGGCTGCGGCATTCTCCCACGCCGAGGGATGGAGTTTCCTGCACGCCTTCTACTACTGCTTCATCACGCTCACCACTATCGGCTTTGGAGATTACGTGGCTCTGCAGAGGGATGACGCGCTGCAGAATGACCCCCGCTATGTGGCTTTCTGCTTCGTTTACATCCTCACGGGGCTGACGGTGATCGGAGCATTCCTTAATCTCGTTGTGCTGCGTTTCCTGACCATGAACACAGAGGACGAGAGACGGGACGCCAAGCAGAAGGCGTTGATATCCGTGGGCCAGCCCAGAGGAGAGGTGACTCGCCTTTTACCGCTCTCAACCTCAACTTCGTCCACAGCCGTAGCAAACAACACCAAAAAGGCTAAAGATTTGAAAGGGGCCTACACTGAGGTGTTGCACTTCCAGACGATATGCTCCTGCTTGTGGTACAGAAGCAAAGAGAAGCTGCAGGGCTCTACACCCACCATGATCCCTCAGGAGATGACGCTCTCTGATCCCTACTTGCAGCCGAACAGCAACCGTCCTCACTACATGGACCCTGGATCAACAGGCTGCGTGTGCAGTCCACGTCAATGCACCAGCATAAGCTCCATAACGACAGGCCTACACATGCTGTCTCCGTTCAATTTGTTTAAGAGACGCAGCTCCGTTTAGCCTTTCACAGCAACTGCTCCATCTGGAGCACAGAAAACGTAACACTTAACTGCAACTACATGCATGTGGTGCTATAATCCTGGTATTCCAAGAGTGAGATGCACAAGAAGAAAGGACGATGCACACAAATGCAAAGTCTATGTCAAATATGTAAAAGAGGGTTTTTACTTTGAGGCTTCTGGTGTGCTCAAAGCAATCAGGTCCGTCCGGCCCGACGTCACGTGGTTCACGGCACATAGACAAAATGCGGCACATATTGTGCACAAGAGTTAAGTGCAGAGAAGATGTTTGACCAGTGAAGTCAGAGTGAATCGAAGACAAATAAAAATTTAATCTTGTTTGCTCCGCAGTAAAAAAAGGGTATTGTTGTTTTTCTAATTGATAAGAACGTCTTTACTTGTTTAAAAAAAAAAAAAAAATAGGGATGTAACAAGGATGAAACATTTCACCATCATGGGTTTAGGAGGCAAGGTTTTAGTGAGATTATTGTTATTAAAAAAAAATCCTTTTTTTTTTGAATAGCAATAGTTTCAAAAAAATATTTTCCTCTCTCTCTATTATCAGAGTAAATTCCAGTCAAAGTCTGACAGGTACATATATTTAACGTTTAATGTTTATTACTTGTTTATTACCTTTTTTTCTACCCCATACCTATAATTATCTCACAAACACATGATTTCAAAGTGGTGTAGGCTACTGCACAATAGTTTAGTGGGGGGGAGAACAGCTCCAGCGTAGAAGTCTTAACCACAGACACAACATGTCTTTAGAGACAACACTTTGTCAAAGAGATTTAGTAAACATTGCTAACAGCATTTTGGACCCATCAGATCTGTATGCTCTGCCGGACCAACTTCAAACGAATAATAAATCTGTCTACCGGAAATATCTAAAAACAATGTCACCACTTATCTTTACAGAATCCCAGGTATGGACTGACAATCACTCTGAAATATTCTTTAGATGAGCATTTGTTTTAATACAAAAAGGAAAAAGAAGTATCACCAGTATGATTCATTTTAATAAACTTGATACACTATTTATTGCATCTTTTCAAGCATCTTAAAGTTCCTATAAAAGTCCTAAAAATACATGAAACACGCATGTAACTACTTAAGTATGCCCCTGTTTTATTTCCTGCCAAGAGAAAATCAGTATCACACTTATTCCGATGTGTCATAGATGTTTTAGATATCTTTTTTTTTCCTTCAGATGAGGAACTTCGACGTTGTTGTGAGTAACATCGTCTGCTGTGACATGATTCCTGGGTTTACTGAACTTGAGGAGGAGTTTGTAGAAGGATGACGGCTGGTCAGCCCAGTTTTAAACATTTTGAGCAATTAACGTGAAACAATTATCCTCGTGATGCAACGCTATGTTCAACAAGTTCATGCTTTTACACTGGACCAGGGATCGTGAAATCTGCTAAAACGTTACAATGTTGGAGGCTGCTAGCTGTATCAATCCACCTTATCAGCAACTCACTAAATCTAGTTACTAGCATCCCAACATCAAACCACTTATTTGCTTCGCGAATAACTTGTGCCAACAAGGCCTGTTTCTGCTACAGGTGACAGAATTAATAAAAAATGACATTAGAAATAACTCTCTTAGCCTTTTGTCACAAGCTATTCCGTTAAAACGGAATAGCTTGTGCCTTTGTTGCAGACTCCATCAAGTTCTCGTCCCTGATTGCTCACTATTCGGCTCTATCGATTTTCCTATCAACAGATCAGCTTCCCTGTCCCTGCTGATGAGAGGCAGCCCCAAAGCATGATGCTGCCAGCACCTTATTTGAGAGTGGGGATGTTGTGTTCAGAGTGATATGTGGTGTTAGTTCTCTGACATACTCTTTCAATACCCAGATAATGGATTGAACAGTGAGACCTCCAAAGCTTGATAAATCGCTTTACAGCCTGAGTTGGCTTTAATCTTTTCCAGAGATTTCTCTCTGACTTCTCTGGGGTGTTCCTTGGACATCATGATGCTTTTTGCAACCTTGTATCCTCTTTATGGACCTCTGAGGTATAACAGAGAAGCTGTGTCTGTACTTTGACTAGATTACACAAAGGTAGACTCTGCTTATTCATTAGCAGTCGTCAGGCGTCTTCAGACGGCAGAGAAAATGGTGCTGAAAACTTTTGCACATTGAAGAACTTCTTAAATCATGTACAATTTTCTTTCCTATTCATAATTGCGTTGGTCTTTTGGATCTAATTTAAATTAAATATGTTTATGTTTGTGATTGTACTGTGAGAGAATATGGAAAGGTTGAAGGGGTATGAATACATTTGCAAGCCTCTGTTTACGTTCATAGATTTAAATTTTATTCATTTTAAGATGCTAAAGTTTAGGTGGATTAGTGAGTATGTTTTGAGATAAATGTGGGTTAATCCCATTTGATCCAATCCCAATTTCAACAATAATGCCATGTTATTTATTTGTAGTATTGTGCAGCTGTGTGCGCTACTATAGTATTATACTTTGTATTCTTTCAGTCTTTGCAGAATCTCTCTTTTGTTTTGGCATTTTCTTTTTGCAGGGCAACAGAAAACAGAATAAAATAACAGTGCAAACAGAATGTGCCATAGCCACATTAGACACAACGTGCACAAAGTTGTGCAGATCACATCTGGAGCAAACAGTGGATTTAAATGTTTTTTTTGGAATCAGTCTGGTGGGGCAGATGGGGAGAGGGTTACCGTGTATAATTAGTGGGTTGTCAATCACAGACAGCTTTGGTTGGATAGGCATGATCGGGATGATTGATGCATAAGAAGAAAATCTCTTTCAGCTAACATTTCATGTATTCCAGGGTACAATTTGGTTGTTTTTTGTGTGGGTGCCAAGATGCAGAGTCCCATTTGCTTGATTTTGAAGAGCAACAACAACATTTTCAGATGAATAATTGTCTTTATTTTTAGTTTTTGTGTTTGTGCATCTTAACAATGAAGCCGCTTAGGAAATCAATCAAATAAGAGGACAGGTTATACTCACGTGAACTTGTCCATACTCTTTTAATGCTATGGTTTTATAATTTAAGAATCTTTAAATATGTAAGCAGGCACCAAAACTTAAAACAATCCTTTTTGTAATCATTTATTTAAAAACAAAAAAGATATAACCAAAAGGAAACACTATCTGGATAACAAAGTCACCCCATGCTTCAGTAGCTTGTAGTACGACTTTTAGCAGTTAATGCTTTAATATATTATATGTAGCTGATCATTATTGAGAAGGCATTTTGGCCAACTTTTATTTTTGTACTAAAATCACTTATCGGCTCAAATGACCTAATTTAAAATATTTTCTTGCTGCTGGATGTGCAGTCTCAAATTTGAAACTGGAACACTTTGACAAACATTGCTGCTCGTGGTCAGCTTGTAGGCTTATAGATAACGAGGCAGCACAATCTCTACCACCATGTTTGAAGGTATTTGTGCTAATATGCTGTCCCCCCCCCCAAAAAAAAAATATGGTGCTGTACATTAGGACCGAACATGTCTGATTTGGTTTTACTGTACCTATTATATTGTTCCCAAATGAATGTTATACATTCAGATTTGCCGTGCCCAAAACCACCAAATTAGCACTATCAGGTTGGCCACACTTATCTTGATCAGGTGGTCTTTGGTATTTGATAACAGAAGCTACTTTCCCCCTCTTGTAAGGAGAAAATATGTACTTAAGTTTCTGTAGAAGCTTGTTTATCTTTGTCTCGATTCTTTTTAACATATATCTGCATTTTTGTGAGGTTGTCTTTTACTCCTTTTTTACCGTTTGTTTTAATCAATTCATTCCCAAACTCAGTTATATGCTGAGTCGAGGTTTATTCTGACCATTGTCAGTTAGGAGCCACCGGGAGCATTTTAATCACATTGGTTTCTATAAAATATTTCTTTCACAGAGAAACCAAGAATTAATCCTAAACTGTATGCAAAAATAAAATACTTGAGCAAAGACAAAGTCGTTTCGACTTCGATTTTACTGGCCTTTTAATCAGTGAGAGCAGAGAAATTAGTTTTTCATTTAAGGCTGTAAGAATTTCACACTTCACTGGAACTTAAGTCCAGAACCCGGAAGTAACTTTATAGATCTCTCCCTCATGAGGACACCTACGATTTCTTTGAAGATAGGCGAGAAAAATTATTCAATCCTGGGAGAGAGAAGAAATTTCTCTGCTCTTCCTGAGCCAATTCTGGCCTTAAATCTGTAAACATTAAAACATGAATATTTTCCCAATAGAATTATGGCTTTTACCTGTTTCTGTTTGTATTTTTTATTGCCTATACAGCTGGATTTGTCCTCTCTTTAATTGAGAGAAAAAACATATCGGGTTTCTTTCATCCAGCTCACTGACTTAATGCAGCAACAGGTGCATAAAGTCACTGGTTACAGACAAAACATTGAAGCTGGCTGAAAAAAATGTAAGAAACTATTTGACTTAAGAGTTTACCAAACCTAATTTAGCAGCAATAACCTGACTTTTTGTTTTCTGTAAGACCTTATCATCCTCTAACATGTAGGACGTGCTTACTCTTGCTTGTAAATTGTTGCAATTTGAGCATTTCCATGCTGTTTGTCGACATGTGCCGTGGACGGAAATCCTGCTGAATGTATAGAAATGACCATTAGAGCCCAGATGGTTTCCCCCTGGGAATGTTGACTAAACTCCAGATCTGGACAACCTACAGCAGGTTAGTCACGAGCTCAAGTGTCAGAGTCACCTTATTTGTCACAGTTCATTTCCCCGTGGCACCAGAGACGGAAGTTGTAAAGCAGCAATGAGCGTTGGGTAGATGGCGATGATGAAGTATGGAGGAAGTATCTACCAATGGTCGATCATGTTCACTAAAAATACTTGTTTGTTCGTATTACGCGATTTTTTCATGGGAACTCATCCAAACCTTTCCACAAATCTAAAATTTTTGCCACCTATCTTACTTGTGTAGGTTCCGTTTATTTTTTATTATTTATTTGAACCATAAGTGTTGTAATGAACAGTTTTG
>JAVLVB010000091.1:1342705-1354680 GCA_032876305.1 Orestias chungarensis | reverse complement strand
TATATATATATATATATATATATATATATATATATATATATATATATATATATATATATATATATATATATATATATATATATATAACCGTTCAAGCTACTATCAGGAATGATGAGTGTGATAAGATGTATTTATCCAAATGAAAGGAACAATCAGGGAAACTGGACTGCAAACCTTAGTGAGAAATAAAAATAGCCAGCGGTATAAATAAGAGATTGGCCAAAAAAAAACAACAACAACACATTTCACACCTTTTCTTAATATTGCACTTCTCTTAGTGAGAAAGATGAGCTCAGCGTGAATTTACTCATTTCACAGTTCCCTTCTGTTCAAGTACTCAGCGAGCGGCTGCAATCAGGGCTTTAATGTAACCTGTGTGCTATGTTTTGGTTTTAAAGTTTACAGATATGGTGCTGATAAATATTGAAGGATCTTTAAATGTTTTGAGGGTGGCGTGCACATGATTTCTTTATGCCCTTAAAATCTATGTTTTGTAACTTACATAGAAATAAAAGGCTGGGGGTTTCCTACCTTTTCTGCACATCAGAACACGCTAAAGCTCAATAAAACTCAAATAAAACCATCTGTGAGCTTAAACCTCAAATGCTCACCCCAGATTCTCAACTGCAGTTTGTTCTGGGCTTTAACTAGGCCATTATAGCCCGTTAATGTGATTTAATCTAGAACTGTCCATTGTGGCTCTTGCTGTAAGTACGTTTTATTTCCAGGTTCAACTTTTGCAGCCTGTGTCATGACCCACATGTTTTTAGCTCCATCCAACTTTGACTAACTTGCTAAAGAAAAGCATCCCCGCAGCATGATGCTGCCACTACGGTTCTTCAAAGCTGAGATCTTGTGTTAAGGTTGCCATTTTTTTTACAGAGATTCTATGAAACTCAGAGTTGTGTAACTCACAACCAATAATTGCATGACAAAAAAACCCTGCTGTGCATGCTTTAAACAAAAATAATCCCCAACATTATTTAGAAGTAACTTTACAGAGAAGATGATCAGACAAGTGACACCAGGTGGATGCTAGTATCCACTCGGGCCAAAATGATCCTATCCTATCAAATTGTCATTAGATGAGGGTAATTAGTGTTTGTCATTGTTACAATGTGCTTCCCACTCCAACCTCCAAGGCAACTGTGAGGCCTGGTCCCGTGTCTCCATATCTGCCTCCAGCTATTAGACACGGACAACAGAGAAGCAACAGAAGGAGTGTCGACTGGACAAATCCCTGTATTGACCCCCTATAGCTACAGCATCTGCTGTTTTCTACTTTGGCCACAGACCTGAGAATCTATGTCAAAGACAAAAATAGGTCCACTGAGAAGGTCAGAGATGGCATTACATCACTCGGCAATGAGTTTAAAAAAAAGCTCTGAATGGGTCCAAAGTTTGTGTCATTGATTAAAGGGATAGTTCAGGACTTTTGAAGGTAGGTTACATCAGGGTGTTGTTAGCAGTTATAGTCTTAAATGCATTAAATAACTCCATGTATGTCTTTGTATAGCATTAATCCAGTAAGGGACAACTATGAGAGGAAACTAAAACTGCTTAGTCTTGTTGTTCTGTTGGATCGTGAACGTCAGCAGTTTTCCTTCTAGGATATCATCCTGAATTGTTCTCCTTCCATCTTCAAAGTATATTCCACTTCATTGTGATAATGTGCAACATGCATGCAAAACGTACAGAAATTAAATTACATTAAAAATGATAAGAACAGCGCAAATGGTCCCAGATATTTACAATCTGTGTAGCAGTGTGTGAAAAATACCTCTCAGTCCTGCCCCCCTTCTCTGTCACTGCAAAAGAATAGCTTCACATAGCATGATACTGCCAGCACCATGTTTCACGGTGGATAATTGTGCGTTTAACGTGAAACCCTTCTTCTCCACAACTTTCTCCCTTGCACATTTGCTGTTTTGCAGGGACCACTGATGTTGTCTTGCAAACCTCTGACGCCTTCACAGAGCAGCTGGATTTCCATCCAGAATAAATCACAACCATCCGAGTTCTGTTTGCCGTTCTATTTATAATTTTCCTAACAGTTCGATATTGATCAGCTCCACAGCATTGGTGTACAACAGAGGTCAACAACCTGCAGCTCTGTAACCACATCTAGCTCATGGAGCACCAAAAATTGAAAATAAAAAAGTTGTTCTATGATAAATATGCTATTTTTAATGCAATTTGGTGCAATTTTCACAACAGAATGACATTAATGGGTCAAGAATAATGTTTTTGGTACTAATTTTTTGTGTATAGGTTGTAAAGTACCTCTTTTTTTAATCCTTCTCCAAATGTAAGGAAAAAGTGACATTTTTTGACCCTTTTGTTAAAAAAACATTTGTGTTTTTTTGTCTAAAAACCCCTAAAACAAAAATGCAGATGTAGATGTTAGTTAATTTAATTATAAGGCAATGGGATTTTAAGGTGGTTCTACAACAAACCATGCGTAACAGAACTGAAACCAAAATGGACTTTTTGGTTTAGAAATTTTTCTAACACCTATTGTATAATGTTAATAATCCTTTAATCTTGTAAGTAAGTAAATCACATTTAAATACAAAACTGTGAACTAAACCTTTAATTTTAGAGCTAAAGTAGCTTTCTGTCTTCTAATTTAGTTTTCTGTCTTTTCAAAACCCCAGTCGGTCGTGGCAGATGGCTGCTTGTACTGAGCCAGGTTCTGCTGGAGGTTTCTTCCTGTTAAAGGGGAGTTTTTCCTCTCCACTGTCGCTACATGCATGCTCAGTATGAGGGATTGCTGTAAAGTCAACAACAACACAAGACATTGTTTCTGTCTGCTGATTCCAGAGGAGTGAATGCTGCAAGTCAATGACTCCATGAATCTGCTGGGGTTCTTCAGATTGGAAACTTTTTCAAATTGATTTGTTTATGATGTATCTTTGATTTTAATTGATTTTCTGTGAAGTGCCTTGAGACGACACCTGTTGTAAATTGGTGCTATATAAATAAACTGAAAACTGAAACATATAAGCGACAAAGTCAAAGTGTGAGTTTTAGGTCTATCTCAGACAGAGCAAGCCTAAATACCCACGCTGCCAGAGTCATTGAACGTCACACACGGAGGCTGCTGTCTCTTTAAATAAAAAAAATGAAAGAGAGGAACAAAGTTCAACGTTGCATAAAAGTGTGCGAGTCTCCAGAATGGATGTGAAGGATCTGGCTGTGAACGCGCTGGCCCAGAATAAGAGAGCGGCTCTGCTGCTCGGCGCAGCCGGAGCCGCGCTGCTGGGACTTGGACTCGGATATAAATACACGCGGAAGCCAGAAAAAGCCGTCCGCGTGGGCGTGGTGTCGCAGATCCTCGTTCACCCTCTCAAGTCGGGCAGATCGGTGGCTGTGAGCTCCGCCGAGTGCCAGGAAATGGGACTGAAGGCTGGAGAGTTGGAGGATCGGTGAGTTGTCGTCCAGCCCAGGTCAGCTGTCAGGAGAAAGTGAAGTGCTGTGATCCTGTCACTGGACCCACAAAACAATCATCGGTGCACCATTTCTTTTTAGGAACAGTAAACAAGTAAATCTGCATGTTGTTGGGCCTGTTCAACAAACTTGGAGCCATCAGGGTGCAGCTTAGACTTTGAACTCATCCACAGGTTCAAATCCCTTTACCTGCACAAAACACAAATAAATCTTTGAGTTCATTACTTATAAACAGCATTGTTTTCATGCAGGACAGTGGGCTATTAATGGGGGATTCGTGAAAACATGACACTGACAGCACTGTCACTGTCCTGGATGACTGGGAAGGGGAACCAAAAGCAAACTGAAATCAAAATCTTCGAGTGTGCACATGTGTCCCGCCTCAGTGGTTTGTTGTCCTGTTTGTACAACTCCTGTCTGTCAGAGTTCAAAGGCCCAACGTTGGAATCGAGCCGGGTTTGATCAATGCTGCCTCCGTGAAAAAGTCCACCCATGTGTGTGTTTTTGTCTTGTTTTTTCAGACACTGGCTGGTGGTGACGGAGGACGGACACATGGTGACGGCCAGACAAGAACCCCGTCTGGTTCTGGTGTCTCTGTCCTGCTGCGGCGGCTTGGCTTACTTGAACGCACCGGACACGGAGGAGCTGAAGTTTCCGGTTAAACAGCCTGATAACCCCATAAACAACTGCAGGTTTCAGACTCTCGTGCAGATTTCTGGATGTTTGCATCTGTTATAATGGATGCAAACATGTGGATCCCTAGTTCAAAATCTGTCCACAACTAGAAACTCAAAATCGGTAATGGGACATAATTTTTCATCGTTGGATGCCTAATTGGAATGGTTACTGTTGTTTTGTGCACATACTTGAGGAAATTTCAAAAACTGCACCCGGTTTGAGTTTCAGGCATTAAAACACAGCCTCACATGTGAGGAGGGAGGAGCAGGTTTCAGGCTAAGACGTGTTCCTCTCCTTATGTCGGGTTTCATTATATTAAAGATATCTCTTGACTTTGCAGAGTGTTCAGCAAGGACATCCAGGGCAGGGACTGCGGCGACGAGGCCTCCCATTGGCTCACCCGTTACCTCGGTGGCGAGAAAACTGTTCGTTTGGTGCATTATGAGCCTCACATGAAACCGAGGAGGCCGGCTGAGGATGAGCCTCTTTTACCCCAGTTTGAGGTAGAAATTGTATTCGTAATCTGCTTTTCTCACTGCTACAATGATAAAAATGGTAGATTGAAGTATAATTTTTTTTCTTTTAAAACACCTTCATCCAGCAGGTTGCGTACCCAGATTTCGGACCCATTATGCTGCTGTCTGAAGCGTCTGTCAAGGATCTCAGCAGCAAACTGGATCAGGAGGTCACCCCGGAGCGCTTCCGTCCGAGCCTTGTGATAGGCGACTGCGAACCATACGAGGAGGTGAGTTGTTCAGGTTTTTATTTATTTATTTTGTGTTCTTAAAACATCTTAAAGAAACACTGAATATTTCTCTGTTACAACCTCCCCCCCCGCCCCACACATGCTGCCTGATGAAGTCTAACTCGTCTGTTTCTGACTAATAGGTCGCCCTTTCCATGCGAACAGCAGGGACTAAATTTATCACCCAACTGTTTTGCTTTTTCTCTTCTTCCTCTTCTTTCTTTTAGGATTCTTGGGAAGTGGTCCAGATCGGCAGTGTGAGGCTGCAGCGTGTAATGTCATGTGGAAGGTAACGCGGTTGGACGCTTCACAGAAGAATCAACAGTTTTATGACAATGGAGGTTAACTCACCTGTGATCTTGTTTTGGTTGCCTTTGCCAGATGCATTTTGACCACGGTTGACCCAGAGACGGGTGTGATGACCAGAAAAGAGCCACTAGAAACACTGAAAAGGTGAAAGCGTGATCTGGGACGTTGATGATTTGATTTTTAGTTTGATAATGGAACGAAGACTAAACACTCGACAGCTTGTTATCGGTTGCAGCGTAGGATATAATCCCACTCTCCTTATGTT
The DNA here is from genome assembly GCA_032876305.1 of Orestias chungarensis. NCBI lineage: Eukaryota > Metazoa > Chordata > Actinopteri > Cyprinodontiformes > Cyprinodontidae > Orestias > Orestias chungarensis. The sequence goes on along the minus strand of JAVLVB010000091.1, from coordinate 1,349,233 downwards.
AGAGGGTAGGATATGAACTCAGATTGAACTATTTTCTTTATTAAACACAGACCCCTGCGTGATTAAAAGACTGCTCCTTTCTTCTCAGCCTGTGATTGATCTGTTTTAAACACAGCTCCTCTCCTGTAAACTGTGCCAGCACACATTCACATATGCGTTTTTATTTTTTTAATGTTCGGTTACAACCGGCTGTTAATTGCCAAAGATAGAAACACTCTGCTCTAGTTGCCAGGAACAAACCATGCAAAAAAATTTAATTTCTTGGAGTTAAAGCAAAATGAAAGTTGGTTGCAATCTACAGCTTTGCCACAAGATGGCAGCAGATCGTTACACATAGTTTCCTAATTTCATATATATATATATATATATATATATATATATATATATATATATATATATATATATATATATATATTAATTAAAATCACAAGTTTAATGACTTTTATTGAGATTCAATGCGCCAGAGCAACTAAAAGGATTAATTCTAATGGGACAATTTACTTGGTCTTTTGTAAACCTTTATGCCACTAAAGTCAATCTGTGACATCAAATTGAAGTTTTGTCAATTATTCTTCAGTTGTCAGACGTCTGTGTTTCCCCAAACTCTGATGCGCTGCAGCGATTTAAGTTTATTTACGTACCCAGAATGCATCGTTGCAGTACAGTAAGCTGTACTTCAACAGAAACCAGTCTAAAATGATATGGTGTGCTCTCTAGCATATTTACAAAAAAAAGTTTAATGATGCAATATAATCATTATAATAAATTGTTAGTCAAACTTCATAGTGGGCTTTTTACAGTGCAGCGTAACCTGACGAGAAATTGTTTCCACAGCTACAGACTGTGCAAGCCATCAGAGACGCACATCTATAAGAAGTCTCCTTTGTTCGGACAGCTGCACAACGTCAAGAAGACCGGCATCATACACGTTGGCGATGAGGTCTACAAGATCACCTGCTAAATTTACAGACCCAATGAAAGGATGGGATTAATGGAGCAGGAGAAGTTTGATATCCGCACACTTGGCGAATCCTTACACATGTACTTGTAGTAAATACATTGCAGATTATTTTTTTTCTTAATTTCAGTCTTTGTAGCATTTAAAATACTATTTTGATAATTACTCAAAGACAAAATCGTGAATAAGTTGTAATAATTTTGTAATAATAGTTTGGGTTTATGTGCGATTTTGTATTTTTCAACTGAGCCAGATTTAGATCCCCATCACTTTTAAAAGTTAATAACTTAATAAAAAAGCGTTTCTCATGCATGTATATTGTATCTATGTGTCTCAAGAATAATGGGTGTTATATTTTTACTTTTCCACTATTTTAGCACCAAAGCAATTTCTTAGCCCGTGAATCTGTTTGTGCAAAGTCTTACTGTGCCGGCCATATTCTAAACCACCTTACATCATGTAGAATATCATGATACCAAAGGTTAAAGTGGTGTTGACTGGACATCACTGTATCATTAAAATAACGTTGTTTTAAATTATTTAAGATTTTTAATACGCACTCTTTTGCCAGAAGATTTCAAACCAAACCTTTATTGTCCATAAAGAATGGGATTTGAGGAAGAAAATGTGCATAATTGTTCCAACTAGATTTTTACGCCATATGATTTTAACTTTGACTTGTTTATTCTGATGTGTAGGTAGTTTGTTATTCATTTTGTTTTCTCTCGTCTATGCCTTATTTCTGCAAGCCTTTGGTATGTTGCGGATGTTGGCCACTAGAGGTCGACATTAATTTAACCATTAGCATAAGACATAGTGTACATCTCACTTTGAATAACCTAAGCCTTTTAGTTCGTATTTCATTTAATTGGAGATTAATTAAACCTACCAAAATGCTTATTTTAAATATTTTAAAACTTTGGACCAATGTCATAAAATTACATCATACAACCACAAACATGGATGTTTTAGACTCTAAATAGTGCATAATTGTAAATTGGAACGTTTAAAAAATGTTCTAAAGTGTGGCACCCATTTACATTCAGTCTCCCTGAGTCAATACTTTGTATTTGTACTCTGAATCCCGTAGAAAGTATAAAGGATATTAGAGATGCAAGTCTTTCGGGTATTCAAATCAAAATCAAAAATATTTTATCAAAAGGAGAAATTTAAATGTTGTTGGAGTGTCTCATTCAACAGAGGAGTTGTTGTAGATGGTGATGGCTGCGGGCAGGAAAGATCTTCTGTTTTGCAACTAAGCTGAAGAAGCCTCTGACTGAAGAGACTCTGTTTTCCAGTAACAGTCTCATGAACAGGATGTTCAGGGTTGTCCATGATTTTCTTGATTTTTATGTAAGATCCTTCTTTTCATCATCAACTCCAGAGATCCCACATTTGTCCCCAGAACAGACCCAGCCTTGTTCAGCCTTTTTAGGTCCCTTGCTCTGAGGCTGCTGCCCCAACAGATGATGGTAGAGGAGATGACGCTCTCATCAACGGACTTCTAGAAGATCTGCAACATCTTGCTGCAAACCTTGAAGGATTTTAGCTTCCTTAAGAAGTAAAATCGGCTCTGTCCCTTCTTTTAGACGCTTAACTGTTGCATCTCCAGTCCAGTCTGTTTTCCAGATAAACATTTAGGTATTTGTTTTCCATCTCTACTTCTCCCAGGATGGAAACAGGGTTTGATCTGACCCTGTTTCTCCTGAAATCTACAATCATCTCCTATGTTATGTTTACATTCAAGATCAGATGATTGTTGCCACACAAAGCGCTCCACCAGCTCTCTGTCCTCAGCATTGTCTCCATCTCTGATACACCCGACAACTGCAGAGTCATCGGAGTATTTCTGCAGATGACAGGAGTCTGACTTGTACTGGAAGTCTGAAGTTTACAGGGTTCAGGGTTCAGGGTATGTCAAGCTGTAGATCTTTACAGGATGATCCTTTTCTCAGTTCTTTACCAACACATGTCCAGGTCAGATTAAATGAACAGCTTCTATGAATTTGAAATTACAAGTTTCGCCACTGGTTCCTGGTCTCTGGACTTTTATTTGGCAAATTCTAATATATGAATTTGCTGTGATTTTCCTAATCAACTAGCTCTGGCTGTTTATGGTTAATATAGTGAACTTTCACATCACCTGTGTGCTTTTCTACCAGGGTTTTTTTTACTCCCATATTATGATGCTGCCACCACCATGTCTTACTGTGGGGATGGCGTGTCAAGCGTAGTGTCCAGTATGTTTTTGTCTTATGGTTCCCTAAAAAGGCTTTCAGCAAACTTTAAATGACTTCTTAATGGCTGTCAACATTTGTTTTGTTTGTTTTTTATGTTTATCTTTATGTTTAACTAGTCCTCTTTATTTTCTAGTTAACAGCATAATGGACAGAGCAAGAGAGAGATCATGTAGCAAAAGCCCAATGCCGGGAATCAAACCAAGAATAAGTGCAACTGTAGATTTAGGTAATCTGTTCAAGCATCTGTGGCACAGATTTGGCCAGATTATAGAAGTGAATGACTACCAGCTGTCTTGTTCACAGTTTTTCCCAACTGAGTTATGGATCTCTGCAGCTTTTCTTGAGTTACCAGATAACAAACTAAAACAATAACCTCATTTCTAATCCACCTTCTAAAGATTTTTTTATTTTTAACTGCAATCCAGGAGTCGTTTTCCCATTTAAGTGATCTCAATGTAATTTTTCTCCAAAGGTTTTAAGATAAAGACTTATTATATATGTAAAACCTTCTGAAACAAATGTCAAAATCAAAAAAGACCCAGACAAACCTGTCACATCGCAGCTAGTTGTCGTCCTTCTAGGAATGGGTTTTGTGGCGGTGCTACATTTCTCATTAAGCTGTAAGGAATTTACCAGTTTAGGAACTGTGGTTTCAGTTCACAGAAAACCTTTTCTATAACCAGGTTAATCAAATGGTAAAGTAAATAATGTCTCTATTTGGGTAACTTTATTTGGACTATGACAAGTATTAGATACTAGGACTGAATCAGGCGATTCATGCTAAGAGAACTGGGAAACATCCCAAAATAAAACATTTTCTTATTAAGTATAAATTAAATCATATTTATCCGTCGTGAAACCCTGTGATAATTTTCAAATATTCAGCCTAAAGGCATGAAAGTTTATTTCATGTTATGTTTGCATGCCTTTTTTAAATACTACATTGAATACCAGCTTTTTTTTCCTTTCTTTTTTGCTATTTAAATCTCGTTTCTGGACCTTTCGCTCACGTGTATTGTGCAAATCACAAAACGCACCGGGTGGATAAAAACATACCAAGCATGAGGTTCCGCGAAGTCGTTCACAGCCGAAGCAACACTAAATAAACATTTCTAAATATAATGGATCAATTGCATGAGCAATGATCCCATGTTCAGATTGTTGCATCTGACCTGCTTAAAAAATGACGAACTGTTAAAGGCCATAGATCTAACTCAAGAGATTAATCTGAGACCCTAACTAACCTAGACCCCTAATCTAACCCTAACTTCTGCAGGCTGAAGAATTTTGTATTTGTCTATAGAGCACAAAAATAAGTTTTTCAAACAGCCCTTTATAGCACGATTCGTAGTTCTGTGTAACACCTTCCATTGTTACCCTTTATCAACTAAACATTGTTAAACTCCCAACTACTAAATCTGTTGGTAACGTGAGACTTAGTCAAGAGAAGCACTCTGAAAAATGTTTCAGTATGGGTCATTCATGTAGGAAGGGAGGTGCCACAAAGGATTTGTGCACAAAAAACGGCCCTGTCTGCTTTTATATGTTAAATTCCTAAACATATCCTTCCACTTTAAGCAAAAAAAAAGAAAAGTCCTTCAGAACCTCTTGTCCTTGCCTGAAACCTGGAGTCACCTCGGTCCATCATACTGAAGATGGTCTCTTTTAGGGCGGACTTCCTGCTTTTTAATATTATTATTTGAACTTGGCTGAGCTTTAATCACCGATTCATGTTCATCTTCTAACACATCCAGGGATCACTCATGGTCTTGATTCTGTGAGAGGGATCCCGCGCTCATGGGATCATTGTTCTCAACACGAACAAGGTAGTCTGATCCCATTTGGACTTGTGTGCTTGAGTCTCTGGCTCAGAGTAAGTAATGGAAGCATCTTGGTTTTCTCTACCCAGTTGTAATCTGGTTTTTGCAACTGGATTTAGGTCAACTATATACTTTGGTTTAAATGTTATTCACAAACATACGTTTTAATTAATAACCCAAAACCTGTTCCTAAATTCACAAAGTCTTAAAAAGTCATAATTGGAGGAGGGAAGATTATTATCCAACAGTTTCCATTTTTTAAATTGATGGCACCCAAACCAACCCTCAAACCACAGACGTGGAGGACCTGCAGAGCCGAACGGTACACCGAGTCCCTAAAGATCCTGAAGATAAATGTCGGAAAAAAAAATGTTAACTGAGCAAAACATAATAAAAAAGGATTTGGTCCACATTGGTCCATAAAATGATTTAACTTTAAATTATTAGTGTACAAAAATTCAAAGACTGAGACTATTGTTCTGAATCTAAAGCCAACATAAAGGGCCATGATCCCAGAGCTTGTGAAAGCCCATGTAGCAGCAGTAAATCTCACCAGTCGTTGCTTTATGACTTTATCAGTCTCACTTTCTCCTCTCATTGTTGTGGAGGAATTTTGGCCTGCTAGTCTTTCCAACGTGGCTTCAGTCCATTGTGGTTTTCAGACATTTGGTTCTGCAAGTGTCTCCTAAGGTCCTACCACACAATCCAGTCAGTTTGAGATCTGGACTTTATTCTGACTGATTTACTGCTGATTAGTTAATTATTTAGATTAGATTAGCAGAACCAGACTGCAAAGTTCCCTCTTACATCTTGTCGCACTTAGAGCTTTTCAATTTTTGATTATTTTTTCTTCTTTTCTTGAGGCTGTATGTAAATAATTTTACAACTCCTGTATGGACCTGAACATATTTATCTTCTTGGTTGCTTTTTATTAAACTAAACTAAATTAATCAATACAAACTCCTGAATTTTATACTTTAAATTTAAAAACCTTCAAACTTAAAGTTTATTAGATAATGAACTCATTCCTTTATCCATTGTTATTTTAAGTAAGTATTTATAAGCAAATACTGACTCCGAAAACGTTTTGCTGTTATTTCCTGATAACAAAGTGGTGCCCCGATTTGATCATATATAGTAATATATTAGTAATTTTTCTTATTAATTGCCGTTAGCAATTATTTAAAGTAATCCATAGCCAAGCCAAACCCTAAACCCTAACCCTATTGTTGGAAAACTAGAAGTCTGGTATAGTCAACTTATTAACTGCAGAAAAAGTTTTTTTGTCCTTCATTCCAAATGTGTCTCACGCTTGTGTTCAAACGGTTTGTCTCACACAGGAGTAGAACTCGTTATTAAACAGTTACAGCTCCACAACTTCCGCCGTCTTGCTTGGATAATTACAGGTTGGACATGTGGAAGGTGGGGGTAATTGGCTCCAGGTGTTGCTACCAGTAAGGTACGGTCCTTCTTGCTCCTCATGCATACTTTTGGATGGTACTCACCCAAA
>JAVLVB010000091.1:1326673-1342605 GCA_032876305.1 Orestias chungarensis | reverse complement strand
TATATATATATATATATATATATATATATATATATATATATATATATATATATATATATATATATATATATATATATATATATATATATATATATATATATATATATATATATAAAAGTTGGAATAATCTTATATTAATTATATAAATACATTGAGCTGGTGATAAAATAATGGGAGAACTATCAATTTGACAGCGGTCCAGCAGGCAGCCTGGGTAACCTGAATGAGCTGATCACAATGAGAGCTTTACTCATATCAGATTAACCTAATATAATTATTTAATAATCACAAGGGATCTGTCTTTATGTATAAATTGCAAAATAAAAGAAAACTGTAAACAAGAATTGTATCTAATTGACCAACAAATCTTCATGCACTACAACAAAATCATGTTGCAGATTTTTCCTTACAATAAAAGTCTCAAATATGCATTTGTATTTAGTCCACTTTACCCTGATACCTCTTACTAAAAATATGGTGCATTTTAATGTTGTCTAACCCTTTATATAAGAAAGAAATATATATATGTCACATAAAATCCCAATAAAACTGTGATGTGGGAAAATGTGCTCAAGGCATAGTAATACTTTTGTTAAAAGTATCCAAGGATTTGAAACCCTTCACTTACAAATCTGGTTCCAGTAGAGAGCTAAAAATTTAATTTCAACCTTTTCATAGAAATAGAAAATGCAGAAGATTGGCAGCAAAGAAGCAGCTGCATGCTGGAGATTTATGTAACCCTGGTGTGCAGCACCGCACGTGGAAGTCTGATGGCTTTTAATTTACTGCAGTCCTTGCCACAATCACAGCGGTTTAGGTTATGATCATTTCCGTGGCATTTAATTACAAAGGGCTGCTGAGTCGTACAGACACTTTTCATGTTTATTTTTAACCCCCGTGTGGGCTGCAAAATTAGCCCAAATCTAAAAATGCTGAGCTCAGTGTAGTTATTGTGGGGTTCACAGTGTGCGCTGGTTGCTAATTTAAACTTTAAACTTGTTTGATATGCTCCAGATACAGACAGGGAGAGAAAACCAAGGGCTTTAAAATGCTTAAAAATAAAATGTAAAGGAAGCTGTGTCCATGCATAATTGCATACAACAGCGGCTTGCTCTGTGCTATAAGAGACTGGCTGAACGTTTTGGGAGCTGCGACAAAAGATTAATGAGGCGGTCAGAAACACTGCAGTAAAAAAAACTTTATACTATACATTTTATTGGGATTTGAGCTTTAATGCTCAGATTTAGGATTTAAAATATGGTAAAATGTAAAACTTGAAAAAAGTTAATGTATACATTTTATTTGAGGAAATATCTCTGGGGGAAACCCCCCCAAACAGATCTGGAAAATAAAAAATATATTACTGGTCATTTGATTTAGACAATTCAATGCAATTATTTGGTGAGAAGCTGCCTAACCTGCATTTGGTAATATATTTGCATTTCAAATAAGTTTGGAGTCTTGAGTAGATCTTTAGACAATTGTATGTGGCCCAAAAAAAACCCCAACTCTCAGCTCTGGAGCTGAAGGCTTGCAGACCCCTGTGATAGACCAAAATGAAGTAGCACATAATTGTAAACAAAAAAAAAAGGATGATGGACTTTTCCTTTTATTTTGACGCCTTTAACTAAAATCCGATCAAATTAATTGTTTTTAGAAGTTACCAAAGCAGTAACCAGACATCCTCTACATGTGATGTGATCTCATTTATCACATTTGTCCACAACTAACCCAATTGGCCTAGCATCTAACTCTATAAAGGTGGAAGGAGGGGCAGAATACATGTTTTACAAGATAAACTAAGTCTTAGGCTGAAAAATACAAAGCAGCAACTCATTGACAACAGAATAAAATAATTGTTTCACAGTGTTTCATGTTTTATGTCCTTGCTTCTTACCAAAGGTGACTTCTTTTTTTTTTTGAAGTCAGTCTTAGGTTTGTTGGAGGAGAGCCGTTCCCTCTCTGACATTTTGATTTTCAGTCCTGTAGACTTTTCAGCCCCTTTTACTTGTGGATTACTCCTCATTGAGTTGATTTTGTTATCCTTCAGACTCTTGGATAACATCTTACTGCTTAAATCGTCTGTGGCCCTAGGATTTATCTCTGGTTTTACCTTAGTTCCAACAGACGCCATGACGGCTGTTTTCTTTCTCTGTGGTTTAGATTTCTTAGCCGCCATGTTCTTGTTTATTTTTGCATCTTTTTGTTTTTTCTGTTTCTTCCATGATGTGTTCTTATTCTCGGTGAAAGCCTTGGTGGGGGCTTTTCTGTCCAGCTTGGCAGCAGTGGTCATGGTTGTTGTGCTGGCTGCAGCCGGCGTAGATCTATGCTGACCGCCTATCACCAGCGGCTTGGTGGGCAGTTTGTATTTTCTTGGTGGTGGTTTCGTTGGTTTCTCATTGGTCTTCAGCACAGTCTCTGAAATGGCACATATGCTAGTAAGTACTATTTTAAACAACTCTCAAGCCAAACAAGGTTTTACCTTGTAAAGACTTTTTCATTTGGCACCCAAATCAGGCATGTGAGTTTGAAATGTTTGGCTTTTCCTTTTTTTTTTTAAACCTCTCTGATGTGTAATAGGGACCACTTTTTATAGTTTTAAACTGTACTCAATGTGCTGATACAGCTTGGATGTTGTATCGCCACATTGAACAGCCTTTTTTTTTAGCAGGATTTTAACAGTGAAATATTTAAATCCTGTTGACCTAAATTTGGTGCTAAATACTCTGGTTTTCACAGGATCTAACAAACTTTGAATTTAATTAAAACATCATCATTCCATCACAGTGCATTGTGGGGTATTATAGGAAGGACTGTTTATTGGATTTATTAGTAAATACCTGGTTTTTAATAATTACTGAACTTAATACCGAATGTTTTTACTTTTTCCCCTACATTTTGTAATGAACTATTACTAATTATCTAATTACAAAAAGGTTGAATTTACTGAAAAATGTGTTTGAGACTGTCGGGATAAATCTTTTTTTTTCTTTTTTCAGTTCCTGATATTTTCAGATAATTTTGGTATTACTAAGATTTTTTAAATCTGGCCTTAAAACATGATAGCACTGATAAACATTTGTATGACATTTAGTGTTTTACTGATCCAGGTTTGCTCTCTTATCTTAGAATGGGTGGACTCTTGTTTCAAAGGCCGATCTGCTGATTGCTGCATCATCTTAATCTTTCTTGTCCCTCAGGGGTTCTTTCTTGGACATGTCGTTTTTTGCCCCCAATATTCTCCGTTTTGGTTATGTTCTTAGAAAGCATGGCTTGAAATTGAATTGCAATGCAGGGGACATTTAACTTCACAAAATAATAAAGAGTGATTCCTGAATTATTTTAATTTAACCCTTCTCAGTGTTTAGACTAAGTTAAATTGTGTATGGCAATAAATCTTCCAAAAGTTAATCCATGCGGTCAGTCGTTCCCGCGTGGACATTACAGTTGTCTCTATTTTAGTAAAGGAGCTTCACAGCTTGGAAAAAGCAGTTGATCAAAAAATTGCCTCTGCAATTTAGAACTGATTTTCTTAAAATGTTTAAATGGTCAAACCCCCTTTGTCTCAGTTATATTTCAAGTCTGTTTATTTTTTGTAAGCAAGCTCGTTTAGGTTCTGTTTAAGGATTTATTTTTTGGTTTTTACAGAACCAGGTAAAAACAGCTTTGCTTGTAGGTGTTCTGAATATTTGGAATGGACTGCCCTTTCACAATAAAAGCTGAACTACATCAGATATTGTCAAAAATTTAAAATCATGTTGTTTTTTCCAGTGTTTTGTTTTTTACCATATCCAAATAGATTATTTTGTGTCTGTTATTTAATTTGTGTGTTTATATTCTAAATGTTGAGCAGTTTCTTTTAAATATGTTTTTTAAATGCACTGGCTTGAATTCAAAGACTAAGATTCATAGTTTTTATATTAGCAGAACCTCATTTAAAAAATAAAAAATAAGTCCTTAAATGTTGAATTCAGCATTTTTTTCCGGCTGACAGAGTTAAACAAGATAGATCCGTTTTACAACACAGGGTACAAAGAAGACAATATATCCATAAAACTGTTTTTCTGGCGTTTTAACATTAATAAACTTTAGACTTACGTTCCCTGGGGACGAATGGAATCTTTTTTCCTCTCACTTTAACAGGGAGCAGTTTCTGCTGGCATTTCCCTGGAGGAGCTCTCCTGCAAAAGTTGACAAGTTAAACTCATAAAGTTGTCCGTTAGTTGTATAGGTTTTTTTATAAAACTTTTTAAAAAACAAGACAATTTACTCTGCTTAAAATCGCTTGTTAGTTCCTTGACTGAGAGAAAGTATAGGATTAGGACCTTCTCACTCTATTCTTAGACTAGACAAATTCTCCTTGGAGCAATCTATAATTTCTCCCTCCATCTATACCCGACACTACGTGTTCTTTTTGTAGTGTTTGCTATAATTGCTTACTGTCAGCAGTACACATAGTTTTGAGAAGGGTTTAAAGTAGAGGTCAAATTCCTCCGGCTATTCCTCGAAGGAATTTCTACGAAAACATAACTTTAATTTGAATAATATCAAACAGAATATCTACTAAGATCTGTTAGTATAAAGTAGTTTCAAACACCTATATTAAAACCTGATTATCTATTTTTTAAAGAAACACAATCCAGTAAGTGGGTCACCTATTGATGGTTCAGTATCAGAGGATTTTTCTAAGGAACATAAATAACAAACTATTAAAACAGACAGTACGAGTTTGTAGATTAGATTCTATCCTAACTACAAGTACAGAATAATACTGAAGATTAAGTTTGTTTAAAAACAGTGGGAAAGGCAAAATTAGTTGCATTATAAAATCCTTACTGCCAGACATCAAACCACGAACTTCCTTTCTATAAATCAAGTTATGAACTTAAAATTTTGGATGGTCACACATTGCGAAAGACAGAAGTCAAGCCTTTCATTCTGTCCTGCGTTTCGATAACTTGCCACCCATCCAGGAAAGCCTTATGAACTGTGTTGCATTTGTCTGATACCTCTGGTATGGTGATATTTTTAAATATGAAAATGTGTATCACACAATCCTCATGTCTTAATTTATTTATCCTGTGACTGACATAATGCTTAAATCCTATCTTATTTTTGTCATTTTTTATTAATTGTGTAGGAAATATAGATTTAAACATTTTTGTTCTGAACTGAAATCTGAAGGACTTCAGTTACACTCGCTTTTTATTTTTCTCATGTGTGCAAGACAAATTTGGAACACTGAGAAAACCCAAGCTGTGCAGTGACTGATTAATGCAAATGTGATAAAGCCCTTTCCTAGAGTTTAAGTTTTGGGAAAATGGAAGAGAAATCCTCTGTGAAGAACTCCGACTGAACAAATGTTGGAAACATGGCATGTGGTTGATACTGCAGTAGAGAGTATACAGTAGGGTATGCAAGAGCAGGCAGGGGGTGTAATGACACAAACTGTTAAATAAAACATTTAGCAGAGCACTATATTTGGCCCTCAAAATTCCTAAATGATCCTCGTCTGTGCGCACAAGAACCCTTTCTGTGTTTTTGATCAACCTAAAGTGCATTTCTAGAATCTGCATAATGCACGCTTTAACAAAAAGCAAGAAAACTTGTGTTGATTTTTTTGGCAAATAACCTTGCAAATGTCCATTTAGGAATGTTTAATGTATAAATGTTTAAAAAAAATCATCAAGCTTGGTGACATAGTAAAGCTACCGGGCAGATATTTGCTAAAAAACATAAAAAGATCACTATAATGAAACAATATTTAATCAAAAGCTAAACATTTAGCGTTATTTTTTTAAAATCGTTATATATGGGTGATTTACAAGAAACAGCACCCAAACAAGAGGGCAGTCAGCTGAAACAAGAAACTCTCCGAGGATACATCAACATTGGCAATTCTAGCAAAGCGTTGTGTCTAAACAATGAGCAGATGTGAAGGAGAACGTTTTAAAAGGGAAATGTAAAACAAACAATTAGGCATAAACGAAAAAACACGGAAAAAGGAAAACTGGAACTAATAAGAGCCATCATAAAAACTGATATGAAACAAAAGAAACAATGGACTGAAAAAAAAACACATTCCCTCAGTCATCGTTTGTTTGGTGAACGAGAGGGACACATAGCAGTACTACTCTAAATGCGGATGATATAAACTAGGAAGGATCGCTTAAGATTACTGGAATAAAGGGACATCTCTAAATGTTCCTCTGTTGCCATCAGAATTGACATTTAGAGTCCTTGTTGGCAAATTAAACCAGTTCAACAAATCTTCTAATTTATTATTCTTTTTGCTATTAAGATCATGAATACCTAAAGATTATCTGGCAACTTTTTTTGGCATTGATGTTTTTATGTGTAGTCTTTATGGCTATACTGCATTATAATGTAACCTGAAACAACTTTGCCTGATGGTCAACAAAGGATCTGGTTTAAAATCCATGCTCCAACAAAGCCAACAAACTGTGTAGATCTCAATCCAATCAAATATTTACAGCAAACATTATGAGAAAAAATTTGTATAACAAGGTTCCCGTCTGCAAAGCACGTCTGTCAGCCGAGAGTGTTGGAACTTGATTGAATGTCTTTGCTTATTGAAATCGACGCCTCAGACAACTAAGAACTTTCTAAAAGCCAGAAAAGGAGTCACAAAGAACACATCAGGATCAGTTCAACGTATGATTAAATACATTCGCAGAACATTCATTAGTGTCACCTCTGCTTTGTTTGTTTTTTATGAACCTTTCTGACAAAGCAACAAAGTTCAGACTTAAACATTTGATGTCATATCTGTAATCTATATCATCTCTCTTTTCTTTTTCTTTTTTATTTCCTTTTTGATACAATGTTGTGGATCTGACTAGCGTCTTCCAAAAATACTGAATCTTTATTGTTTTTCTGGGGATGTGATGAAAAGAAAAATACAAAGTCACACATCACTGGAGCAATTTATACACTGCCTTTATAAATTATTCATACTGTTTAAGCATTTTAACACTTTGTCAGGTTACAACCCCAAACAGAAAACTAAAATAGTATTTTCTTTGGATTCACAAGATTGACCAACTCAAAAAAGGCCACTTAATTGTTCAGGGGAAAGATACTTTGCTGAAATATGTAATTTGTACTACTTTTAAATGTGACCCCCATCAGACCTCTGTGTGAAGGTTTTATGACCACATATGCAGAAAAAAGCCATCTGTCGATTCATATAAAGGTTTTTGAGCAATGGTAGCTGACTCGATCATAACAAGATTATAAACAGATAAAGGAAGTTAGGAATACTTATGACATGTCTCACGACAAAAATGCTGGATAAGATCTGACATGACCATTCAGAATGGAGACTCTTTGAAAAATAATTAGATATGTATCTGAATTATTACCATATTTGGAAGAGGCACAAGTCAGATCTTTTTGGGGGTCGAAAATATGAGAATTGGCCCGTTCACACTCTCATGAAAAATTGGATTCCGGACACACTTGCATGCTGTGTGAACATATCCAAAGGTACAAGTTTCAAAGTTTATTAAAAATTTAAAATAAAATAAAATTTTTGCCTGTGATTTAATTCAGATGCATTTTTGATTCTGAACATGCTGCTAAAGAAGTGGTGGAAGACAAGCATTAGCTGTGCACTACACATACCTCTTGTCTTTTGGTAAGACTGTAATAACAAATGAAACCTACAGGAATTCAGAAAATGTGTGAAAGACCGTTTTTCCAGTGAACCTTCAGGAAGGTTGAAGGTAATTTGCCTTCTACCCGGAAATTTGACTCTCTATCTTTACCCTTCAGCCATTTATATAACATCTCCTGCAAAGAACGTAAGTCAATGGAGACTTATATTAATGAGTCCTGAGGTGCCGGAATCCTTCTCCTGTCCCCTTCAACCCTTGGAGCTAGATTCTTTTCATGTCTAAGAAAGACAGGTCCCTCCGCCCTTGCTTCGATTACAAAGGTTTGAATTAAATAACTGTTAAAAATAAATATCCTCTCCTGTTAATCTCTGCATCCTTTCAACCCCTTAATCAGGGCACCATCTTAACGAAATTGGATCTACGGAACGCCTACCACCTTGTCAGAATCTGCCAGGCAAATCAATGGTCTTGGTATGGACTGATCATTAGAATCTTTCCTATTCACAGCCTGCAGAAAGGCTAAATTCTCCACAGTCTCGCCTGTATCAGTTTTTCTCCTGCTTCACCCTCTCTATGTCAAACAGATCCGCCTCCAACAATGTCAAACCTGATGCACTGTCTAGACAGTTTTCACCTGATGACTTACCTACTGAACCAACCACTATCCCTTTTGCAAGTTTTGTTGTAAGCTTGGTTTCCTTGGAGAACAAGGGGGTTGTCAAACAAACTCAAGAATGACCTGGATCCAAGAACCCCAGCCATAATCCACCCTTTTCCACACCTCCAGGTTTGTGTGTTATCCTGGCTCTAGTCTGACCAACGTTTCCATCGTTTGCAAGTTCTTGTGGCCCACTATCAATCGATATGTCCGTGATTATATGAAAGCCTGCTCCGTTTGTGACGTTAACAAGAGCTCCAAACAACCTTCTTCCGGCCTTCTCCAACCACTCCCCTCCACATCCCCAAGCAACCCTTGTCCCCTGACTGCCACCGTCCAAACGTGTGACCACCATACTCACCATCATCAATTGTTTCTCTAATCAATCCTACTGACTGGGAGAGCTACTGTCCTTAGGAGCGTAGCTGGGTGCCCGGCTCCTTCATTCTGGACCCTACCCTTATTGTGGACCTCGAGGCATCCACTTCATCTGGGTCGCCAGGTGGAAGTCCTTGAGGGGAGTGTGATGTCAGGAAATGGAGATTTTGGCTGTTTGTGTCTATTGTCCTCATTTTCTCATCAGGGGGAGTTTTGGAGGTATGCTGCTGTAGCTGCTTAGCTGGCAGATCCCTGAGTTTCCAGGTGCTCCCAATCGGCCTGATGTGCCTGTGGAGGATACAGGGAGCGGCTCTGCAGTCATTCAGTGCCTAAGTGTTATCTCCTATAGTACAACCAGGCCCTCTTGTTCTCCTTGTCGCCTTCTTAGATGACTTACCAGTTGCGGAGCTTTCTCGTAGTGTCTTTAGTAATCCTACTCGTGTGTGTAACAGGTACTCAGTTCCAGAACTCCTTCATGACACTCTCCTTGAATGAACATTACAAACCAGCAAGAGAAACTATCTTCTTCAGAACTTTAACATTCGGATGCAGACTCTCCACTTCCCTTCACAGAACCTTTCTCACAGTGTCCAGAGCAACACCGCATGTCAAGCCTCCTCATCATCAATGCTCTCTGGACCATCCCTCCGAACAACATCACAGCCACAATCCAATTCTTCATCTCTCCCTGGGGGTTCTCCTCTCCCTCTCAAAGTAAGGCTTACTCCTTACAATATAATCGCTCACCTGTATACCGATCCTCCTTTCCATCTCCCTCCAGAGCTCCCGGTTTGCTCTAAGCACATTACATTATCTCAATGTAAATATTGTCACAATAAATCACCTTTACCTGATTCTGGTCTCCTGAGTTTGCTTCCTCTATGCGGGCCAGAAAGCATAAGAAAACCATGACAGCAACATGGAACAAGGTTGTGTAAGTATCATACAACACAATTGCAAAACAAAACTAGTTACATGTTGAGAACTACTTTAACATCTGGTAGAGGTCCGCCTTCAAGCAACACTATGATCCTAATGGAGTGGTTTGTATCAAACCATGTTCATGTATCAGAATGGTCTAGTCAAAGCCCATAACTAATTACGTGGCAAGACTTGGATATTGAAGTTACAAAGCAGTTTGACTGGTAAAATACAGCCAAAAGAAAAAGGGGAGGCTGGTACACTACAATTTCAAATGTTACCTTGTTAAAAAAAAAGAGGAATAAAGAAAACCCATGTTACTTCTACTTTTTTTTTACTTACAAAAGATCTTCCATTAAATTTCAACCAAATACATTAAGGTTGGTGGTTGTTAGGTGATAAAATGTTAAAAATGCGGTTTTGCTTACCTTGAAGGGTCCATGACTTTATACACTGTTCCAGAAGGGGACATGACACTGGGGTAGGAGGTGGCCAGAAAATACAGCTCTCCTAAAAGGTATCGAAAAATTATTTTAGAATTTTGAGTAAAAAGCTGAACTTGCAATGGGAAAATGAGCAAAGCTGACCTGCTTCATCTTCAGCAAAAGAGATGATGAATTTGTGGTGATGATTGATGAGTCCAGGAAAAGAGCATGTTGTTGTACTTCCCATGCAAATGCTCCTCTCTTTCCAGGTACCAGCTGTTTTGTCTTCCTCTAAAGCCATCAGACGTCTAAATGAAAGAAAGGAGTCATAAAAAAGAAGCAAATTTAGAAAAACTGCTTCTATTTTAGATTTGGCAGAGATTAACACAATCTTACCCACTCATGAAGTCTCCAAAAATGTACAGGCCGTTCAGATTGGGTGATTCACATCCTCTGTACACATACCCCCCTGTCACAGACTTCCCGACATGATGGCTATATGCAAATATGGGGAGGATGTCATCTGTTGTGGCAGAGAAACACACGTTGGATTTAACTCAAATCCAAAGTGGATGGAAAATGTGTTCTTGTGCCAGAAACACCAGGTGGTGAAAGAATTGGAAAATAGGTCATAATTTTCATCTCTGTAGGAACAGGAAGAACTACTTACTCAGAGAGGAGTTCTGGCACAGCTTAATGTCGTAGCACTCAAAGCCCTCTTTCGCCCTCCACCCATAGTTTCCCCCATTGACAATAATGTCAATTTCCTCATAGCGGTTTTGACCGACATCTCCACAGAATATCCGGCCTCTGCCATAGCCACTCGCTGGGTCACCCCGGTCCACGGAGCATCGCCACATGTTTCGCACCCCGTATGCAAACACCTCTGGTCGAGCATCTGGATCTCCAGAGAATGGGTTGTCAGGTGGGATCCTGTACGGCCTGCTGCTGGAGTCACTTCCATCCACATCAATGCGCAGCACTTTTCCCAACAGAGCACTCCTGAGGGACAAGATATAAAAAAGCGGTTGGTTCTTTGATACAAAAATCCCTATAGTGAATGAGCAGCTGTGCTTTTATTTTATAATTTTGGGAATGAAAAAAATGTTTACAAGGTACAGATTTGAAGCTAAATTAGTCAAATTCCTGTAGATCTTTCAAATGTTGATAAGCACTATGTTTAGATTATTGGCAGGGGTCCCACCAGGAACTTTGGGTCCCTTGACAGAAAAAAAAAAGAGTTAAACCAAGTAAAAGGCAAAACGCAAAAATACAAAAACAAGTAAAAACCAAGATACTATTAAGTTTATTATTGGCAGAGTCCCCAAAATATTCTCTTTATATTTGGACCCCTCGAAGCCATTGTAATTTCCTGTTTCTGCTACCCTGCTAATTGATTATTAGGAAACATGTGGTTGTGTATTGTTCCCTTACTTTGTTAAACGCCACATTTGTGTATTGCATAATCAACAGTTTGCCTGTTTGAATAATCAGCCTGGGCTACGTATAAGAAATGAAGGCTCCCTGAAAAAATAAAATGCTACAGTAGCTTACTTTCAGCCAGCTGACAGCCAGTGTGAAATAACATGTTGGGGAAGGGATGTTGCATCTAATTGATTTAATCCTCAGAATACCAATAATATCAGTAACCTGCTGATGTCTGCTTTCCCTTTGTCTATTTTACTTCGTCTTTGTTCCGATAAAAAGTCCCATAAAAACATTCCTCCACAAATACTTAATCCTTGCACACTTTCACAGATGTGAAGCAACCCAAACACTCTTACTTGTTTTGTGCATTGCCATGTTTCCCAAATGGATCCCCAGCTTTTCCACCGTCTCCTGTGAAGACGTACAGGTAGCCATCTCGACCAAACAGTACCTGCCCTCCGTTGTGATTTGCAGCAGGCTCCTCAATTTCTAAAATAACCCTGTGTGGCAAAAAAAGGGCAGTTTATCTAAATCGCATGTATTACAAAGCAAAAGAAATCAAGGAAAAATCATATAGATCATGATGCTTAATGAGCAGAAAACCACTGACTATAAATTGTGTCAGCACAAATAGTACATGCAATTTTCAAACATAAGACGAGCATTAATGGTAACCTTTTATTACCTAAATGCTAGCTTTGTTTTTAAGGGTAAAGGTTTTGTTTGGTTTGGTTTGGTTTATCTATGGATATAGGAAAAACAATGTATCCAAGGGATAACATGTGAAAGTGTAAAACACTTGTTTCTAACATGGTCCCTGATGGAAAGGACAATACATACATTCCACAACAAAACTCTAACCCTTTGTTTAAAAACCATTTTTGTTTCTGCCATTTTAATATTTAATGGAAGGCTATTCCATAGCATAATCCCAGTATAAAAGAAAGAGCTATATGCTGGGCTCTTTGCAGATGGTACCTTACAGGAGCGGACACTTGCTCTTGTTTCATGGGCATGTTGAGTATGCACCATTACAATTTGGGAGCCCAGATAATTAGGGGCTATCCCATTGATAATGCTGAACATGTGATTCGGTTTTAACTGTTCAACCCTTAGCCTTACAGGCAGAAAATCCACTCTCTTAAAATCATTAAGAGTGACATGATACCTAGAAGGTTTACCTAATATAAAACAGATCATGTTGTTCTGCATAAACTGCATTTTATTTTTGATTTTCACTGTCATGCCACTATACCACGCTGAACAGGCATAATCAAAATGGCACGGCACAAGCACTGACAAAATAAGTTTTTTTACCTTAAAATCTAATTGCCTTGCGCTACGGTACAAAAGTTTAAATTTGGAAGCACTTTTATTTAATAGCTTCTCCGCAACTAAATGACCGGTCAACGTTTCACTGCCATTGCATATCACTTTTAATTCAGACGCTTTTTATAACTTGTGTTTGGTACCAAATAAAATGCAATCAGATTTCCCTACATTTAATGACAGTCTATTGTCCAGCAGCCACTGTCCTTCATTACTCAACTCATCAGTAAGGTTGTCTTGAATCTGAGAGATGTTTCTACCAGATACAAGTAGTGAGGAGTCATCAACATAGAGAATTACTTTACATTTTACAGCTGCAGGCATATCATTTACATAAATAAGAAACAACAAAGGACCTAAAATTGAACCTAGAGGTGCCCCACAAGATATTTGCAAAGGTTCTGACAACGCTCCATCATAATCACATATTTGATTTTTGTTTGATAGGTATGATTTGAACCACTGTAATAATACCTGGCCAAAACCCATGCATTGCAACTTAGATAAAAGAATTGAATGGTCCACAGTGTCAAATGCTTTCTGCTAATCTAATAAAAACCATGCCAGTAGAATTTCCTTTTTGACTTTCTTGTCTAATGTAATCACATAGGTGAGAGAGGCATGTGTCAGTGGAATATGCTGATCTAAAACCAGATTGGAGGTCATATAACAAGTTGTTCTGAGTTAATTACCTCTCCATCTGATCAAAGACCACTCTTTCCAAAATTTTAGACATAGTTGGTAGAATTGACACTGGTCTATAGTTTTCCCATCTGTCCTACTATCTTTCTTGAATAGAGGGAGTACCCTGGCCCATTTCATTTCAATTGGAACTTTACCAAGTTGTATCGACAGATTAATTATATGTGCAATGGCGCCCCCTGTAACATTAGCACTGTCCTTAATGAATCTGGCTGGAATTTGATCCAAGCCAGTGGCCTTGTTGGTGGATGATGATGCCAACATCTACCCTATCCTTTCTTTTGATACTTAGCAAAGCTCAAATGAATCAGGTGATACATCTTTGTAGATTGACCTCAGAAATTATGCCCCATAATTCCCAGATCCTCTTGGTAGATGTGAGGCCAGGCTGGCAGCAACTGTAGTGAAAAATTCATTAAAATAATTTGATATAACCTTTTTATCAAAGAAAATTATATTGTCAATATCAATTCCAGTGTTACAGCACTATTTTATTTTCCAGCACCAATATCTTTAAGGATTTTCCACAGCTTCTTTGGTTGATGGATATTTTCTAAACCTGCTTCCGCATAGTAATCAGCTTTTGCTTTCTGTATATGGTATCTTGCTTGGTTGTGGTTATGTACATATTTATCAAAACCATGTAGCAACTTAGTCTTGCACCTGTTATGCAGATTTTTGCTATGTTACTATTTTGTTCATCCCTTCATCAAAAATATATCTGGAAGGATGGTTTGGCTCAGCATTCATGCATGTTGGAGGAATCCCGGGAGTTTTGGCAAAGCACCAACACCCCACATGAATAAAAACCATTGCACTGCAGACCACTCTAAAATGAATCCATCTCCATCATATGCATGCAGGCAAAATGGCTCTCAATACATGAGACAATAACATAAGCCAGCACCTATCACCTGATGGATCGGGTCCTGCTTTGCGAGTTTCCAGAAAATATATTTTATAATGTAACTCCTTTGCACAATAAAATATGTATAAGAGCTGTAAATAGCATCAATTGATGGCATTGAGAAGAAGTGTTGTTATGTGTTAAAGAAGAAAGGTAGGAAAATGCAGGAGGACATTATTAAAGAGATAGAGACCAAATTTAAAGCATCAGATACAGCTTTGATTCCAATTTCCTGTAAAATGTTATTGTTACATACAGAATTCTCATCTAAAAAATAGCAGAATGTGGTTGGTAAATATATAAAATACCGCTGTTTAAAATCCATGCCTAATGGAGACATGCATTAATATTTAAATATCAGTAGTAACGCATCCAATGAAAACTTTCATAGATTCATTCATACCAATGTTTAACAGTCTGCAACTGTTTTTGGAATCAAAATATAGAGAGTATTAAGTTTTATTTATAAAGGCCTAACAATTTTTTTATATAAATTATTATTTGACTTTAGTTTTTTTTTTGTTTTAAACAATCTGAGACCAAAAAGACAAACGTGAGCTGGTAAAAAATATTAACACTCAAACAAAAATTTTCCACAATGATTTATTGGAATTGCATAACTTTGCGTTGATGCAGTGATTTTTTTTCTCTGCCGACGATGAGGGTTTAGGTATCCACCACAAGCCTGGGCCTACAGCTCACCTTTGGAGGGCTGGTCTCAACAGGTCTGCGTCTAAAACACCTGCAGTTCATCGAATCAATCTACGAGATGTAAAAGGACCTAGATGCCAGTTGTTCTCTGCCTGAGTTTTTTCCTTTATGGTAACCCCCGAGTCCTTTCCATCTGCGCAGTATTTTTGTTTGTGTTTCTTGCAAAACTTGATCATCTCCTTGTGCTCCTCTTTCAAGGGACTTTTTCATTTAGTAGTTCTCTGAAACTCCATCTGCAAAGTCAAACCAACTACTCTTCTTTGTCACCGTGGCCTCACTCAGCCTGCGGCAACCATCATCTTTTCCCTTCTCCTGTCGTTTGAAACTTCAAACCCTCACCCCTCAATCTTATGGATCCCAATCTTCGCTACTGCACCTGTGGAAGATGTTAATATGGTTTGAAACCACTTAAAAATGTTCCTCAGCTCATCCCAGCTGTTTGTCCTCCCGGTGTTTCAGATGTCCAGTTCCTTTAGGATACCCCCTCGGAAAAAGGCCAATTTATTAGATACATTATAAAACAAGTTATTCCACTTTTATTGCTCTCCAGAAGGTTAACTTGCATGTGTGTCACAAGTTTAACAAAAATTATGACGCCATTTAATTTGTTTTGACACACAATTTGAGAGCTGGTTCAAAGCTTTGATAGCCTTAAATCCTGTTTTAGTTAAGATTCTTTTAATGAAGACATTAAAAGAAAGACAACATATAGAGTTAAAAAGCTATGGTGGTTCTACAGGAACCACCATAGCTTTTTAACTGGAAAACTGAAAAAGCTTTCTTAACTGGAAAAGTTAGATAGCTAGTCATACTATTTGCAGCTTAAAAATTAT
>JAVLVB010000091.1:1306663-1326573 GCA_032876305.1 Orestias chungarensis | reverse complement strand
TATATATATATATATATATATATATATATATATATATATATATATATATATATATATATATACAGCTTTTTATTATTATTTTTTTCTAGTTGCAAATCCTTGCAAATCTTCTGCCTTTTTTTCCCAAGCTCCATTAGAATGGATCAAAAATGATTAAAATAATAAAAATAGATATTTTCCTGGGGGGAGGGGGCAGCACGTGCATGATCGTGATTGAGAGTACTATGAACATCCTCTGTGCTTTGATTTGCTAAGTCAAAAGAGTTTTAATAAATGTAAAAAAAAATGTAAGAGGAAAACATAATTTTATTGAAGATATTATTGCATCTTTAAAGCCATTGCACAGCAGCTCTGGATGTGTGTTTATGTGTTAGAGCTTTACCACACACACAAAGGTGTTCACTTGTATGAATTCTGTTTTTTGTCTATGTGTGTGTCCTCCTTTTGCTCAGCTGATCTCAGTTGGTGGATGCTACCTGGTGGTCCGATGCAACTCTTCTTATTCTACTTACTCTGGAAACAATGTTTAAACGACGCTGCTGGTCGATACTTCACCTCATGATGATACATCTGTATTGGGACCAAATCAAGTCAAAATCTCTCCTTGCTTGTCCTGCTGCCTGTCTTTTGCCTACCTTTTTACTTAACAGCCTGTCTCCGCTCCAAGATCAAGACTCTTCCTGGCTCCAGACAATCAGGATGACCTTTGCAAGTATCACCCCATGATACTCATGCTCAGCCTTCCTGCTCTCCACTGCTGCTCTGGATCAGGTCTTACATGGGTTTTTTTCCACCACAAACTGAACACTGGAGTGGCACGAATGCCTTCCACGTCTTTCTATCATGGACTTTTCTGCTCCGTCAAACTTTACATAACTCCTCTGCTGATCCCTATCCTCCTATTTGTAGACCAGCCAATTACTCAGATCTCATGTTGCACATTTATTCTTTATTAATAACCCTGTGTTTCTTTATAAATCTGTTTGAGACTGATTTCGCATGTGGTTTAGGAAACTATGTCTTGGGCTTTCAACAGCATTTTGGATTAATAGGGTGGCTCGAGAGAGGTGGGAGTTCGACTTGAGTTGCCGGTTCAAGCCCCCCCTTCATCTGTCTCATTCGTTGTGTCCTTGTGCAAACACTTCACCTGCCTTGCCTACTGGTGGTGGTCAGAGGGCCTAGTGGAACCAAGTATTTTGGCAGCCCAGCTCCTGTCAGACTTCCTCAGGGCTCACCTTGCAGTAGCTTACTATCATCAGTGGGTGAATGAACGTAGTGTAAAGCGCTTTAAGAGTCGTGAGACTTGAGAATAAAAACTTCTTTAAAATTTTTGTTTTAATCATCAGTACAAAGTACATTAGGACAAATTGTGACTTACACACATTTCACTGCTTCTCTGACTGTGCCCTTTAGTCCTGACTCTTCTCTGTTTAGCCAATCAGGATGCATAATACAATGAAAGAACTACACGCAAAAAAAATCTTTGAAGCTGGGAAACATGAACCGCATTATAGCGAGGGTTCACTGTGTATCTTATCTCTGTTTCCTACTTTAAATTTTGTACACCATTGACAATTATTCTGGTCACTTTCCAGGTTTAAATTCATGGTTTCTGACAGATCTGGCTGTATAAATATAAAACCAGAGGCCCTGTAGAGACACCTGAACCCAGTCTGAGAACTTACTATCACCACAGTGATGCCAACCGTTTTCTGCCATCGGGGCTCTCATTTGAGAAATAGGGACCAAGGTACAGGAAGTTCAGGAGCCTGTCCTCCAAATCAAAACTTGCAATGAGTCCGAAAATGAATGTCTGAAAAAACAACATTTATGGTTGTTTTTTTGTCTGCCTAAACAGCGCCTCTACAGGTCTTAGCCTGTTGTCCCAACTGCATTCGTAAACCTAAAGTAATTATTAACTTTACACCTAATCTTGTGTCTTCTCCTAACCCGGAAGACTCCTAACCCTTTTACACGCGTGACCCAAAGTTCTTTTGGTGCACGAGTAAAAAAAAAAAAAAAAAAAGATGCAGCTGTTTACGCAGACAAAAAACGACCATATATGACGTTATTTTGAGACACGTTTTGAATTTGGAATTTGTTGGCTAGAACCTGATCGAGTTAATGTAACTCCTGACTGACTTTTTATTTTCCCTTTTCCATCAGATCCCATCTTTTTCGTTCCGTCCATACAGCAACGTTTTCTTGCCACCCAGGGACCCTCTCTGTTATCAGACAGAAGTTGATCAAAAATTATGTCTGAAGCCTATCATCCAGTCTATGCATGAGACAAAAACCTTAATCAAAATTTTGTCTCAAAATTCGGTTTTCTTCAAACCTTCGCAGTTCTTAAACTGTTATCGCCTGGCTAGGCTTGTCACCTCATTTAGTTACAAAATCTTCCCTCCTCTCTTCATCTCCATGGCATTCTTGTAAGACATCTCTCTGACAGAGATCCATATTTTCATTCTAGGGTATTAAAGGGCTTTAGTACTGGGGCAAAGTAGCTATCAGGCTTTGATCCTCAAACTAATGATCAGATTAAATGCATGTGTGAACTATAACATGATGCCGCCCTGTCTTTGTTCATCACATCCATTCTAATGGAGCACCCACTTGCCCTGGGTGGAATATGCTGGCAACAATCACACTTTGGCTGCTAATACTGTCTTTCACCCTTGGAACCATCATTTGACATCAAACCTAGTTGTTTTTTGTGTTTGCTATTGCAAACATATCTGGGCACAAACTATTCCTGCCTTTAGCTATACAAGAGCAAAATCGCATTTGGCCAACTCTACAAGGACTCCATCTCCATCATATGCACCCAAAAGACCAAAGGTTTGACTTCTAACTGATGACATAATCATAAGATCATGAGTTGTCTCCCTATTACATTAGCGTGTGGTGTATTGTGTGAAATAACATCTGTGCACAGTCCCACAGCTTTTGGTCCAAACCACCCAGAAGGATGATGTGATGAAATGGGGTTGTGGCTTGGTTAGTTGTTGTCTGTGGTCTTTTAAGATCTTTCCTAGGTCGGTCTACAGACCGCGTTCCTAGACTGTCTATTGGGCTGGCTCCATTAGCGGCACCTGTGGATCTCCACAGGTGGAGCTCATTGATCAAATAAAACCTTCAGCATCAGAGGAACGGTTCACCAATCCCTTATCGTCTAAATTGTAATCTCGCTCGGTAACATAAAGTCTCATCTGTTCCAGAGTTTCTCCTTTTTGCAGTTCTGTTATGTCCCAAGTAACTCTCTTTGGTGTGCTCAACCCAGGCGCCCTCTCAAGTATTTTACAACCAGGAACTCAAGTCAACAACAAGATCAAGAATATTCTCCAACATTGGTAACCTCTCACTCTTTCTCTCTCTCACATGATCAGACTTCCATCTGTACTTCCTGTTCGGCCCATCACCATCATAGTAGTCTCAGCTCAACATCATCTAACCACCCTCTGGAGAATCTCTGTGGGGAAAAAAACACAACCCCGGATCCTCTCACCTCTTCCTGGCGGATAGCAATAATTCTCAAGTAAGATCAACTTCTTTACCTTTATTCCATCTTCCTCTGGACTACTCTCTCAGCTGTCCATTTTCAGAGCTCCTGGTTTCCCACACAGATGTTCCACCACAAGGACCAAAGACTCATTCAATAAACCCACTTCATCTGATTATTGGTCACTCGAATTGTTTACGATATGTGGGTCAGAGGTTTATCTAAAGCTTTGACAGTTTAAAGATTCATAACATTTCTACAACTACCTGGTGAAACCACTTCTGTATAGTCCTTTTTCAAAGTGCTGCCAACAAAGTAACTTTTGTTTTTGAACTGTTCAATTAAGAGCTGATGCCTATTTCCAGACGTTTGGTTAACCAAGCATCCGTCATCCACAGCGACTCTTACACAACACGATCGGAGAGCATAGTAACAAGATGGTTTATTGGTTTGTAATACATGATTTACAATATGCAGTGTGGTGAATAAAAATTAAAATAAAGTTTGCCTCGTATCTTGGAATCCCAAATCTTAGTTTGAAACACCTATCCTACTTTCTATAAGCATAACAGGGTATGGATAATGGGTGGACACACAACCTTGTATATAAGAATACACGATGAGCAAGAACATTTTCTTAATGAAGTGCACACCACAGGGAAGCGATGATCCAGGCTTTACTCTTGCTGCTTTCATGGCAGGGGCTAAGACCCTTAATGCAAAAATTATTAATATAGACCTGAGGCTTTAAAAAAGGCGCACTATCCAAATAAATGGAAAAAAATTATAAATTCTCATCCTAAACATTTTGAAAGATTTTTAGTTTTCTGCTCAGGGCATCAGAAAAAGGTGTCAGCAGTATATCATAAATACTTGTGCATGTCAGTTTATGTATGATTGTTCCATAGATCTTCTACCCGGTGCACCTTTACCCACAAGTCCTCTTTACAACATCTACCAACCAGAGGGGCGGGTTTCTATTTTGTGGGTAAGAAAGATGGTTCACGAAGACCCTGTAACTATGATGTGGGAGATCGTGAACTAATCGCCATTAGGTTGGCTCTGGAGGAGTGGCGGCACTGGCTGGAGGGAGCTGAACATCCGGTACTAATCTGGACCGACCATAAAAACCTGTGGTACCTACAATCAGCGAAGAGGCTTAACCCCCATCAGTCACGTTGGTCATTGTTTTTCTCCAGATTTAACCTCTCCATTTCCTACCGTCCAGGGTCCCGTAACATAAAGCCAGATGCCCTGTCCCGTCTACATTCACCTGACGACTCAGAGAGTTCCAGCCACTATCCTTCCCCCAGATAGAGGATCTAATAAAGCAGGCTCAACTGTCCGAACAAGCCCCTGACTCGTGCCCAGCTAACAGGATCTACGTACCTACCTCCGTTCGAGCCCGTTTCCTGCAGTGGATCCACGCTTCCAAGTTCTCAGGTCATCCAGGTATCAGTCGAATCATTGCTCTTGTTAACCGTAAACTCTGGTGGCCCTCTGTTCACAAGGACGTAAAAGAGTACGTCCTAGCCTGCACGATCTGTTCAAGAAATAAATCATCCCATCAACCCCCGTCCGGTCTCCTTCGGCCTCTTCCCATACCCAAACACCCATGGTCCCACATTTCCGTTGACTTTGTCACCGGATTGCCACCGTCCCAAGGCATGACCACCATTTTTACCATTGTGGATCGTTTTTCTAAAGCCTGTCACTTCGTTCCTCTCCGAAGATTGCCCTCAGCCTTTCAGACCGCACAACTACTGATCAAACACGTGTTTCGCCTTCATGGTATCCCGTTTGAGATCCTGTCCGACAGGGGACCCCAATTTATATCTCAGGTTTGGAAATGTTTCTGTACCGCACTTCATGCGAAGGTTTCACTGACTTCTGGTTTTCATCCTCAGACTAATGGCCAAACCGAAAGACAAAACCAAGATCTTTAAACCACACTCCACTGTTTTAACTCCTCAAACCCATCTGATTGGTGTCATTTCCTCCCTTGGGTCGAGTATGCCCACAATAGCAACATTTCTGCCGCCACTTGCCTGTCTCCATTCGAAGCTTCCTTGGGTTATCAACCCCCGCTACTCCCGTCCGAAGAGGCCAACATCTCTGTGACCTCGGTTCGCCACCACATCCGCCGTTGCTAGAACATTTGGAGAACCACCATTCGCAACCTCAACAGTACGGCCAAGCTAAACAAGCGTCAGGCTGATTGAAAACGGATCCCATCTCCCACCTACACTCCTGGCCAGAAGATTTGGTTGTCGCCCCTTGATATTCCCCTGAAGTCCATCTCCAAGAAGCTTTCTCCCCGGTTTATCGGTCCTTTCGAAATAGAAGCTATTATCAATCCCTCAGCTGTCCGTCTCCGCCTTCCAGCCTCCCTTCGCATTCATCCCACCTTACATGTATCTTGAATTAAGCCCGTCCTGACCAGTACGCTGTGCCCTCCTCCGGAGCCCCCTCCTCCCGCCCGTGATGTTGATGGCCATCCGGCCTACTCTGTCTGCCGGATCGTGGACTCCCGTCGGCGGGGTCGTGGCTAGCAGTACCTTGTCGATTTGGGTGGCTACGATTCGTAGGATCGCTCCTGGGTCCCTGGTTCCTTTGTATTAGATCCTTCCCTCATCTTGGATCACCGCTCCTTGCTCCCCTCCTGTTCAACTAGGCCGCCAGATGGCGACCGTTGAGGGGGGGGTGCTGGGGGTACTGTTGTGTTCCGGGCTCCTTTTCTGTTTGTTCTTTGCTGTCGCCACTCACCATTCAGCCACTAGATAGCGTCAGACTCACCTTTCCCGGAGTTGTGTGCTGTCGTCCTGCACACAAGAGTCCTATCTGTTCATCAAGCAGTGAGTACAAGAGGAGCTGACGGCCAGTACTTCGACGCCTGAGTGTTAGGCAGTGACGGTACCTCTTAGCCTCCTAGAGTTAGTCTCTGTTTTCCCCTGTTGATCTGATCTCTTAGTGATTCTTCCTGTTGTCAGGTTTTACCTGGAGACGCCCTGGATCCTTCTTGTGGCGATCTACCTGATTTCTGGATAAAACAGGTTGGCCGATTTTCCGAACTCACCACCTCCGTCAGTTTTCAAGCTCCACCTGGATTCTCCGACTGGCCGTCGTGCAGCTCCTTTCCCATTCCCCACTGATTATGGTTGCTCGTTTGATGATTTTCTCCTGTGTTGTGTTCTGCATGTGGGTTTGTAAATAATCCCATCATGACAGTGCAAGTATTTGAAGCCATTACAACCTTTGCTTCTACATCTGTACATAGTTCTGTCAGTTGAAATGTACAACATTGGCTTCACATCGACAAATGCAAATGAGATGCAGTTTTCTTTGTTACCTTTCCATGTTAGGATCCGCTGTGTTCATGTCATTGCTAGACACTCTCATCTCGCTTATTCTGATTTTCTCCACCTTGCTGTTGAACTGAATGGAGTAGTAGATGAAGAAACGTCCATTGTGTCTAAACTTTGGGTGGAAGGCCATGCCCAGGAAACCCCTCTCATCCCCCAACCAGGGAGTGGTCAGCACGTCCCCGCTCATATCCAGAAAGGGCTGCTCCAGCCGGCTGCCATCACGCAGATAAACCCAAACAAAACCCATCTGCTCTGCGATGAACATCCTGTGTGTGTCATCGCCACTGTGCAGCATCAACACTGGATTCCTGAGACTGTTGCCCACCTCAATCAGGCACACCTCGAGACACCCTTTGGGGTCCTCCACCACTTGTCCCAGATTGCCATTGAGGTCTGTGCTCTTCAGCACGTTGGGGTAACAGTAGTCTTGGTCAGAGAGGTCTACGAGGCTGCAGAATGTTTTCACGTCCCGCCCAGCGGCGTCCAGAAGCAGCCGGTTCTCAGTCAGATACGTGAGCACATGGAGGCACTTGCTGTGAAACTCAGAACAGTAGGCAAAGCAGAGTCCTGGCACGTCTCTGACAGGTGTATAGGGGTCTTCTGCATCATAGAGGTGGGCAGCATAAGGAGAGCACTCCTGGGTGATCAATCAGAAGATATTTTAAGAACATAGTAACACAACTGAAATCTCAAAAAGGATTAACTTTGACTTTAAATAAGTAACACAACATGATGCATCCAAATGTTCAAAAGAATTCCTCTAAAATTTCATATAATCTTGGGTTTAAAATAATAAAACAAATGTCTCGATAATTGCAGTCAATATCAGTCCTGGTGAAATGTTTAAATACACAAATTAACACCAAGGATGATATATAAATTTAAAGATTTTTTTGATACATTTAAGATGCCATCAACAAGCTTCGGGCATTATCCAGACTGATTTTTGGAAGCTCTTGAACTGGCCGAGTTTACTTTGGTTGAATGTCTTACAAAGGCTCTAAGCATCATCCCTAAAAAACAAAAACAAAGGCGGATTCATTCAAGCTTGATGTTAGCCTGCAGTATTGGTGTGTTTTAGGAATTTCCCTTAAAGTTAAAATTACAATAGATAAAAATCTGTATCAACAAGTATATTTCTAGCTGCACAGGTGGGAGTGTTCAATTTATTTTAGCGTTTGCAAAGCCCTTTTGCCAAACAACTGGTGCTTTATAAACTTTATTGATTGACCTACATGACATACAACTGAGTCCAAGTTTTTGCTAGTCTTTATTTTTTTATTTCATTTGATGCATTCACCCTCAGAATGATTTTTTACAGTTTTTAGCTCTGAAAGGTACACCACGACTCATTCAGACCTATCACTGAGGCATGGTATTTAAACCATTTATTCATCTAGCTATGAAGCGTCTCCACAAAACCCATTTGGGTCTTGTCCCTACAGGCAGCTCTCAATTGTACTTCTGCTTGAAGGTGACAATTATAGAGCGGATGTTTCTTTTGTGGTCAGGACCTTTTCATTCCATGCTAATGTTCACCTCACCTCACTGTAGTCTGTGGTGTACGAAGATTTCACAGTTTAAGGTAGATTTGTTCTTAAATAACACAATAAATATCTGTTACTATGAGTCTGAACATTTTGGTGAGAATAGTGAAACTCTGAGCCAGCATGAAGTTTCCAAGCAGACCATATTCCAAACTTTGCACCTAAACTTTTCAAAATGGATAACTGGGGCAATATTAAAATTCTGGACCATTCCCTACATAAATCTGGTTAAAAATATATGGCATATGCTTAAAAACCAAGTCCCACTGTTTTCAACAAAACTCAAACAATTCAGTTAAGTACAACATTCAAATATCCAGCCAGTCTTCTTCCAGGATTTAATTGGTAGTTTCAAAAAGCAGGTGTGTTATGTGCAATTAACTGAGTGACATTCATCCAATTATATCGACGTGCATGTATGCATACATTTGAGCCTATATGTTTCATTTTGACTTTAGGTAAATTAGAGAAAACCCACAATAATTTAAAACTTCAGTTCCAAAAATGGTTCATTGTCATTGATTTTGGTCGGTTAATGACTATAATTAACCAGCTTATACCTTATGCAGAGCATCAGTAACAAGTTTTCTGTCTTCACCTTGAGAACGCGCTTCATTCTGTGAAATATATCTTGCGCGTCACCAGAATATTTAATAAGAACCCATCACAGCATCGTTTAATAGAGCCTAACGTGTAGAGGCTTACCTGGCACATAATCTCCTTCAGCTTGTCCTCACACAGCTCATAGCCGGCCATCTCCAGCTGCTCGATTATGTCCCAGAATCTCTCCGCGATTATGTTGTCCGTCCTCTGGTCGCAGCAGCCGAACTCCTCATACTGGGAGCAAAACTCCAGGTGCCACTGAGGTTTGAAAGGTGGTTCAAAGTCCAGGCACTGAGGATGAGCAAAGGCTGGCTGGATGGTGACAGACATCATCGCTGAGACAAGGAGGAAGGTGATCTCGGGCGCGCTGCGTGCGCGCTTTGGAGATTTTGGACACTTGGTCGTGCGTAAAAGCGCAAAAGCGGCACTTCTCTTTCGGAGAGCATTGCTACGCTTGGTTGCCATTGTTAGCGTATGACCCCCAGAGACTCTTTTAACATTGGCTCCCTTTATATAGGCAGCGAGAAAGATGGTGTACGTGCGACCACGCGCGCACGAAAGAATGCACATTCCTTCCTTTTTTTTTTTTGTCTAACACCATGTTTCAAACACCACTTATTAGTAGCTTAGCAGAAAAAAGAAACACCAAAGACTAATAAGACTAATGATATTTTGAAAAATGTATGTTAAGTTTTTGGTTACTGTACAGCAACGTTATCAGAGCTATGCGCACAATTGTCCAAATAGGGTGAACACACACAGCAGGGGAAGGTGTCCAGGAGTGCACACGCACACACGCAAATTTCATAACAACGCAATCTGTAATTATGTCCTATCACATCCATGCAAAGTGCCTCCAGGCAGAGCTGTCTCTGTGTAAATCTCCCATAATGTAGAAACTGCAACAGCATGTCAGCATATAGGAATGTAAATATATATATACGTTTAACCTCAAGTCACGTGTGGATTACACAATGTTGAGCTGCTTCCGATAAACATCCAATCCACTTTCGATAGGATGGATGGATGGATGGATGGATGGATGGCTGGATGGATAGATAGATTTAAAATTGTCACATTGAATTGGGAATTTAATTGTACTTTTATATTGTATTTCTTAAAAATACATGGCATCGATTTGTCGCAGCTAAAAATAGTTTTCTGTTTCGTTTAAACTGTCTAAAAGAAAGAGGTCTACTTTTTTCCACATTTCTTTAATAGTTAAGTTTCTTTAAATCTCCAGATTACATTGCTGTGAGCGAAAAAAGAGAAATGTAAACTAACATTGTGTAGTGATGCTGTGCATCAGCCCAGCCTTGTTAGAATATAGGTCAGCCTTGCAAATGTGATCGTTTCAGGTGGGATGGTTTCTCCATGTAGATGGTAGGAGAGGGCTTCAAACCTGTAAATATCCTTTAAAGATTTCTGATAGCTGATTCAAAAGAGTAATTAGTGTCCAAGAGCCAAGGAGCATTCACGCAGAACCTCAGAAAGACTCAGAAATAGGAGCTACAGTGTTCCTGATTAATCAGTAATGAAGTGAAATTCAATTTGCTCTTTGCATGCTCACTGCCCGAGACTCCACTATGGAAGAAAAAGCATGCAAGGCCAGTTCAAATAGGAGGAGAGGTTAGTTTGGTCAGATCAGTTCAAAGTTGCAGTCTTTGGATGTCATTGCAACCACCATGTTAGGAGGAAGAATGTTTTTGCTCTGCACTCCAGAAACACCATGCATGAAGTTAAGTTACCTGCTGGGAATATCAGGTTTGGTTATGTTCTCTGTAACAGGATGAGGTATGATGGAAGTGTTTGACAAAATGTAACTCTTCTTGGGGAACTAATTTGTTTTAAAGTCTTTCTATGTGTTGATTGTCTATGTTCTTGTCAACACCTAATGTAGATCTAAAGGAAAAACAATCATTATCAACGTATGTTTCTGAAAAAAAACAACTAACATATTTATGAATGAATAGATAATGCAGTCAAGGTTGACTTAATCCATTTTTATTATTATTATAACAATTTCTCACTAAAAACCAGAGATTTAAAAATATAGCATCTTGTTTTTTCGGACAAAATAAAGACATTAAATTGTAATGCGTTTTTCTTGTATTCTCAATAATCGACCTGGAAAGTTTGTTAAATTTCATTTTGCTGTTTAAAACAGTTCCCACAAAAATACATTTGCATCATCTCATAAGAATATATTGCTACCTTTGGGGACTTGTGAGTTTTTCAAGCAAAAACAGTGACGTGCAAAACAAATGTGTCGCATCAATTTTTACACTTACAGAGACACAGGATAAAATAAATAAATACCATTCAAGTTTAAAACTGCTGTTTTCTTTTAAGTAGGCTAACATCTTATTCTAAAAACAGTGATCAGACAATGAGAACATAATTTAGCCTACTCCAATACAGTACTTCTCATGTTAGTTGTGGATGTATGTTATAGTGTGGTATTTGCAGTAAACCACAATAACATTATAGAACTGTTACCAAAGTGACCAAGGAAAGGTAGAAAGGGAAAGACTGGAATCAAAGAAACCCGTCACTCATAATTTGACGTTTGGCATGTTTCCCATGACAGTAAAGAAAATGAAGCAATTTATACTTTCATATATCAAATCTGGTTAAAAAATGTGAAACAATCAGCAGGGATAACTGAAATGTTCCCAAAGTTGTATTCACTTCATAATGTGATACCCTGCTTAATTTGTGTTTGTAGACGCAGCACTATCCTTGTTTTAAAGAAAAAACAAGCTTTTCTAAATAAACAGCGCCTTCTACAGTCACAATGTATAATGGTCATAGATGTATGTGTCTTCCTTATTTAATTATTGTGTCTTAAGTAAGAAATTATTTCTTTGTGTTCTTTTTTTATTAACTGATATCATATATATATTCTTTTTTAATCCAACCAACAGAACAAGCACAGCCGACCATAAACGTCCCTTATTTCTGTTGAACCCTCGAGAGGTTTATAAGCCTTGTAGTTACACCACGTGGTCGGTAGGTGGCAGCAACAACTTTTCTGTGTTTTGGTCAGAACAAAAACTTTGAAACTAGCCGAAGGAAGTCATAAACATCCGCTTTAACTCTTCAATATAAAGCTCAGAAAATCTTTCTTTTTCTTTCTTCCTTTTTTTTAACCTCGTTTATTTCTAACGTGGTGAAATGGGCGCATCGTTAAAAATACTGTTAAAAATATGAATATGAATGTTATAGCCAAGGCAAACATTTCTTTGTAATGCATTTTACTTTTTTAATACGGTCACAATGATGCCCCTAATTTAAATGTAATCTTAATATAAATTGCTTAATTTGAGGTGCTTGTGTTAGGAATTTTAATTCTAATTAATGTATTGATACACAAATAAAATGTTGGTCTTTGCTGGATAAGTCTGAACATCTTGGGTGCAAGTGAGGTCATTTAAATGTATAAAGTCAGAACTTTATACATTTAAATGACATTAAACATTATGTTACAGTTCAAAATCTAAGTGTAATTTAGTAACATTTTAATTTAGCAACATAAAAAGTTGTTCTTTATACTACAAAAAAAAAAAATTTGTTATTTATGGTCACCTTATGTCAGAAGCATAAAAACAGACTGTAGCAGAATCATATTGTGTGATAGGATCCCATGGAAATGTAAGCAGGACGTTTTCTGTTTATCCTACAGCTGTCATTTGGGTTTAACATTAAATATAGATCAGTAGTATTAATGCATTTAATATATGAAGGACTTTATATTTTAAGTCAACCTCTGAATGATAAAGTTTAGGGGGAAAAGTAAGAAACAATTCACACACATTAAAGAACACAAACAGTCCAACCAGCACAGAGGCAATAACAGCATATTGATTAGCTCCAACACATTTAACAGCTTTGTTTTGTTTCACCAAGCCCAAAGCCCAAAAAACCATCATGTTTGCATTTGTCTTTCGGTTTTATGTTTGTCTCTCAGTTTCTTAGCACAGTTTTATTGTACAGGCGAGTATTAATGTAAGTAACCATAATGCATCGTGGTGAGACATCCTGCAGATGGGATTGTTTCTTGAATGTATGAAGTTAGTGCAACAAATTACTTCCCTCTTCACTTTTCGCTGTGCACTCCTGGTCAGCTGGCTGAAAGATCAATACATTTTCCCTATAGCCTGCAAGTAGTTTTTGTGAGGTTTCGAAATGTTTCTGAAATTGTTTCTTTTAAACCACTTTTTTATTTTAAAGTTGTTTACAATATATGTTGTATGATTTTGCAGCGGTCAGCATAGTCATTACTTTCAAACTAATGCAAATTAGCAACACAAACTAATAGTTATGTATGTATTTAGCTTTTTTTTTTAAAATCGAAAACATGTTTGGTTTTACAACATATTCACTAGAGAGGGCACAGGGTAAAGTTTATGTAAGAGAGTCAGTAAGTTGAACACATTTTTTTACAGTCTATATCACTGTCTCAAGGACATATATAAGCCATATCTTTTCTAAGACGATGATGGTGAGAATCCTCTGAATTTGTCCATCTGAAATTCCAACATTTCATTAACCATGTTACCAGATGCAAGTTTAGAAATGTTATTTTCTGAGTTGGACTGGTCTTGTATCTAAAATTATTTTCACTTCTATCATAAACAATGTCGTACATTAAAATTTGATTGTAGATATCAAACAGTGCCGTCAAGTTAAGTTCACTAATTAAAGTTGGGTGAAAAAAACATTTCTTTCTAGTCACTGACTTGCAGCATTCGCTCCCACCAGCATTCAGAGACAGTCTGCGTTCATTCAGCTGTCCGGCCTTGGCCCTCAAATTTAGTAGCAGGTCCCACAATAAGCCCACAAATAGATAAATACGGTTCTAAAAGGAAAAAAGGTAAAAAAAAAAAAGAAAGAAAAAGGTTTAATTTTGAGGGGGGTCACTTGAAGTCTTCAAAAAATGTAATTAACATGTGCATGCTGTTTTTTCAAGACCCACTTTTATTGGAAACCTGTGTGCAAGCTTTGCTACTGGACCTGTATTTTTATATGTATTTATATTTGGGCCTGGAAATCCTTTTGTTACGTTTCTTTAAAACAAAATGTACACTTTAATTCCTCAGCCCCAACAAACCAAAGACAGTGGCGTTTGTTTTTGGAGGGGTTGTTATTGTTGTTTGTTTGTTTTATTTTATGTCGATCAATTATTTAGAAGAATCTTCTGCTGCTTCCAGGAAGGTTTGAGCTGAGCTCAAATAATTAATTAAATAAATAGATTAAATTAAATAGTAATAATCAACCACAAATTGTTTCCATCAATGAAAGATTAATATATTATTTAAGTGATAATCATCATATATCAAGATTTCAAAGTGGATTCAGAAAAGGACGAAATACATATGATGCAATCTTATGTCTGGAAAACGAAATTAAAAAGGCACAGATAAAGGAAGAAAGTGTAGTAGCATATTGATATTGAAAAGGCATATGATATGTTATGGGTTGAAAGCTTATTAATTAAATTAAAAAACTAGGCATTACAGGAAATACATTTAGGTGGATTCAAAACCTTTTTTCAAAAAGAAAGATACAAGTTAAGATAGGAAAAGAATATTCAAAAAATATATGACGTTGGAAATGGAACACAACAAGGAAGTATAATTTGTCCTTTATTGTTTTCTGTGATGTTTTTTGATGTTTTTGATGAGCTTGAGAAGGGAATGGGTTGCTCAATTTTTGCAGATGATGGTGCAATATGGAAAAGAGGAAAAAATGTAGAATTTATTATAAAGAAAATACAAAATGCTATAGATAATATAGAGAAATTGCCATATGAATGGGGGTTTAAATTCTCAATTGGGAGCAGATAAAATATCATTAAAGAGAATATAGACAGGTATGATACGATTAAATGTAGATTATGGCAGTATATTATATGCATTAGCAGCAAAAATACTTCTACAAGAACTCGATAATATTCAACATCAAGCACATAGAATATGTACTGAAGCAATATGAACCACACCAATAGCAGCACTTAAAGTGGAAAGGGGAGAAATGTCACTAGAATTGAACACAACTAGCAATAAATTACTGGATAAATTTACAGGGAAATAAACCAGATCATCCAACATTAACCATTCTAGAATCAAGTTAGGAAAAAGAGAAAAGGGAAACTAGAAGTTTTGAGTGGCCGATTGGGAAAAAAGTAGAAGAATTTGAAGTAAACAATATAAGTATAAGTCCAATAGTACCAAACGCAAATGTAGACATAACACTCATGAAAAAGAAAAATTATAAAAAATGTCAGTTTAATTCATAAAAAGTTCAGGAATACATAGATAAATATTATAATTATGTTCAGATGCATGTTATACAGATGCATCAAAAGATCAGACAGGAAAAATCGGAATAGCAATAATCATACCAGAGTTTAACATAAAACAAGCAAAAATAATCAAAAATGGATTATCAGTATACACCAATGAAATGTTAGCATTACTATTAGCAGTACAGTGGGTAGAAGAAGTAAAACCATTAAAAACAAAAGTCTGTTCAGATTCAACCTCAGCACTCATAAGTTTACAGAATAGTCATTCAGAAAGCAGGCCAGACATATTATTAGAGATACAACAAATTTTATTTAGAATAAAGATGATGGGGTTAGAAATTAGATTCATATGGGTACCAGCACACATCGGGGTGGAGGAAAATGAAGCAGCAGACAGGGCAGCGATAAATCTGAAGCAAACAGAATGGTCAAACAAAAACTGAAGGAAAGGTGGCAGAAGGAATGGGATGAAGAAAACAAAGGAAGATGGTTTTATAATATTCAAAGGAGAGTGGGAGAAATGAGAGCAACAAGGAGAAATAGAAATGAAGAAAGATTTATAACAAGATTGAGATTGGGACACACTGGACTTAACAGCTCACTATTTAAAATAAAGAAACACGAAACTGGAACCTGTAATTATTGTGGAGTAGCAGAAACAATAGAACATGTAATTTTAATATGTAAAAAATATGAGCAATAAAGAAAATACATGATTAAGGAGTTTAGAAGAAACATTTAACATAATACACTTGTTACAAAAAGATAAAGGAAGCAAAAGTTGTCAGATTTTAGTTAGATTTTTCAAAAAAATAAAGTTATTGCTGATTATTGAATTTTTTTTTTTGTTTGGTTTTTTTGTGTTTTTTTTAATCTATTTTTTTGTTTGTTTTTTTGTTTATTTCTGAAGGTACCGGGAAGGAGCAGCAAACACGCAAAATATATGAAGATATAATTTAGGAAAATAATCATATAAGATAGACAGCAATGACCAAAGGCATTTTGACCCACACTCCATTCCAGTAGGTGGCGGTAATGCGCACCAAAAGTTTCCAACCGCCAGTATTCCATGTAGAAGAAGAACGAGACAAATTGTTCTTGTGGCGCTTTTATTTTATAAGAACCTCTCGCCGCTTCCGGTTAGGTGTGCGCTAATCCCGGTTGCCTTGATGGGCGCAGAGGCGCTGCCAGGTTCCCTTTAGTGCCGCGGCTTCGCTTCAGTCCTCCGTCATGGCGCCGCGAACGCGTTAGCGGCCGCGAGGTGAACCAATGCTCGCTGACCGACGCTCTCCTGTCTGCTTTCTTCGGCCGAGCCCAGCCTCCGACCCCCGGGAGAGACGAACCGCGCCACCATGAGCTCGGAGGGCCAGAGCGACGGCGAGGACGCCGACGAGTCGCGGGAAAGGCCCGCCAGCGCCGGCGAGCAGGAGGACCCGGTCGGTAGACGGACGCAGCCGGAGGAAAGAGACGGCCTCCCGCGGAGGGACTGCGGCTCCCCGCCGCGGAACAGCAGCGAGGACCAGGCCGAGCGCAGCGCCTCGTCTCCCCCGCCGGAGCCGCAGGAACCCCGCGGCTCGCTGGCAGCCAGCGAGGGGAGCTCCGGCGAAGGCTACCGGGGGAGCAGCCTGTTCTCCTGGCTGCAGAGCAGGACTGTCAGGCGGGGGCTGTTCGTGGATCCCGCCAGGGACAACTTCAGAACAATGACGAGCTTGTACTGCTCCATGAATCCGGCCGCGGAGTCGGTCAGTCTGAGCTCGCAGACCCACGGAGCGGTGTTCAACCTGGAGTATTCGCCCGACGGGTAAGTTTCTCTCCTTCGCACTTGGAGCGCCTCTGGAGTTGCCCTTGCGTGTGTGGTGCAGCGCAGGACTCGCTTAGAAAGCTAACGAGGACAGTCCCGAGGCTCCTTGACTAGACGCCAGTGGCAGGACCTAAATCCAGGTCGAGCTGTCCCGTCTGGGTCACGTTTCTTTGTGTGCTCGCGTGACAGGTAAGCCCCTTCCACAGTGGAGCCGAGGTACCATCAGTTCCCTCCACATGCAGGTTAGTTGTGCCCCAAAAAATCTGGGCGAAAAAGTCTGATTATGTTAGTTAGGCCTGGTGACCCCAGGGTCATTGAAGCAGGTGGTAAGAATCCAGAGGAAACCCATTAAAGGTTGTACGCAGGATGATGTGGATTGTGCTTGGGAAGTCCACTGAGCCGACATCAGACCTGATCAAACACGTTTCCGTAACAGTTTTCCTTCCACTAAACTTTTCATCGACATGTTCTGTAAGCCACGATCCCCAAAATGAACAGTAAGATGAACTTTGCATTCAATCAATCCGTGTCTTACATTTTGTGTTGATCTGCTGCGTGAAATGAGTTTTATTCATGATATCCTACCAGGCTATCGCTGGATGTGGTGACGTTAAGCAGATGTTAGGTAGGCTTGACCCACATGTTCTCACTCTACCCTTTTCTACATCTGACTTATCTATGCCACTTTTTTTCTGAGCGATTTCATCTCAGTCACCCAAAAATATAGATTAATAATGAACAATCGGGGACAATAAGAGTCTAACCAACACACTAAGTACATTTGTTTGAGGTCAGAAATTGCTTTCTGTGTCATTTATAAATCTAATATCCTATGAAACTTTGCTTATAAGAAGTGTATTTAATGTGTGCAGAGAGAAAAATGAGAAAACTGACACATTTTAATTGAGCTGATTTTTATTTATTATTTATTTTTTATACAATCGCAGTATAAACCCGTAGGGTTTTGTTTCCTTGCTGCTAAATCTTTGGAAAACATCCCCAGGTTTCCTAATCGTAGGACGACACGACGTAACCATGTAACTCTCGTTTGTGTGTGCGCGCCCCGGCTCAGGTCCGTGCTGACTGTGGCCTGTGAGCAGACGGAGGTCCTCCTCTTTGACCCCATCTCGTCCAGGCACATCAAAACCCTCACGGAGGCCCACGAGGACTGCGTCAACAACATAAGGTACATTTCTGGCACTGAAGATCAGACACTCGTTTGTTTTTTTAAGATGATGTGTATAGAAAAAAAGTGATGAGTTCAAAAGAACCCTCCAAAGACCTGTTCCAACCATGCAGAGACTTATCATACACATAAAGACCCCAAGAAATGCCTTGTTGTTCTGCCTGCTGTGAAAGAGAATCTTCTCCATCTTTTATGTTAGACTCGTTGAGTATTAGTGCCTTAGTTTATATATGACAGCGTATTTACCTCTAAAGCACTTAAAGGCATCTGATATCTCCTCTAGTATTGAATGAATGAGTGAAACTCTGTCCGTTGTGCTGTCCACCCTCTTCCTGTAGGTTTTTGGACAATCGCCTGTTTGCCACCTGCTCCGACGACACCACCATTGCATTGTGGGACCTCCGTAAGCTGAACTCCAAGGTTTGCTCCTTGCACGGCCATGCCAGCTGGGTGAAGAACATCGAGTATGACACCAACACTCGCCTGCTGGTCACATCCGGCTTCGATGGCAACGTCATCACATGGGACACTAACAGGTTGGGTATAATTTCATTTCTTTTCACATTTTTTTGGGGCATATAAACTGAAAAGGGTGCCTAGTAACATCCAATTAACACAAAGCTGTCACAACTGTCTTACAACCATCTTTGATATCCAAGTGTTTCTTTCGTCCGCCTGGTTTTCGGCTCATTTGCCGTCGCTCTTCGGTTGCTTTTCTGTTGCTTTTCTGTTGTTCCACTTTTGTTCAGGTCGGCTTTTTATTAACTGTGAAGTCTTCTGTCAGTCCCTCACGGGCGCAAACACAAGCAATCCTATTGAAATCAAAAAAAAAAGCCTAAAATTGAGGAATTGACCTCTTTCTGTTGGTTATATTGTTATATAATACACAAGAATGGCACGATGCAACCTTTTCACTTCCGATACAATACCGATTTTTTTGCAGTCGTCGGTATTGACGGTTTTTATGATATCGGCATGAATCAAACATACCTTTGATAAGCAATTTCCTCTGGGA
Organism: Orestias chungarensis; assembly: GCA_032876305.1. Classification (NCBI taxonomy): domain Eukaryota; kingdom Metazoa; phylum Chordata; class Actinopteri; order Cyprinodontiformes; family Cyprinodontidae; genus Orestias; species Orestias chungarensis. Next base: position 1,307,244 of record JAVLVB010000091.1, on the reverse strand, counting down.
TCATTAAAGTCTATCTTATCTTATCTTGTTACTTAATTGTGCGTGCGCTGAAATTCTTTGTCCTGATTAGATCCCTGTTTTAATTCCGTGTCCTGATTTATGTTGCCTTTTGTATGGTGACTCCTCAGTTCTTTGACGCTTTTAGAAACGTTTGCAGGATAAGTTTTGCACGCATTTGGACTTTAGAAGTGCTGCCTCGCCAGCAACGTCGATCCTGCCTATTGGTTCTTAGTTAGCAAACACTGTAGTAGTGATCACGTGGGCTCTGCCTGCTGGATACAAGCTGCTAAATACAAAGTAGTGCTAAGTAGTTCTTATGTTGGAGTGCTCATATAGGAGATTTTGGATGCAGGCCGGTAAAATCCAGGATTAGTTTTTTGTCCGATATTGGACTGATATAATATCAGATCAGGACACCCCTAAAAATCAAGAATCAGTTTATTTATACAGCGCCAATTTACAACAGATGTAGTCTCATGGAACTTTACAAGAAAATCTATTAAAATCTTAAATGCATCATAAACAAATCTAAGGAACCCCAGCAGATTGCATCCAGTCATTGACTTGCAGCATTCACTCCG
>JAVLVB010000091.1:1284573-1299695 GCA_032876305.1 Orestias chungarensis | reverse complement strand
TATATATATATATATATATATATGTGTATATATATGTAAAATATATATATAAGATATAGCAGCGCGGTTTTCATCCCTGGTTCATGGTTCACATCGAGCAGGACATCACCTCCAGGCTGTCACCTGAGACGACATTTACACAGGACGCAAAAAAAACAAATATATATATATATTCAAAAAATTCTGAATGGTACATCTTTAGTATTAGTTAATAAATCAATTAGGTGCAGATTTTCAAACCATTTTTATTTATTTTTTAGGATGTAAAACGATCTGTAGAAATATTCTATATTGAATAAGGTTTTATCTTTTATTTGTGAATCTAGAGAATACTAATGGTTAAATAATTATAATAAACTACTAACCTCACTTTCCTGTTCATTAAAGTAAATTATTCCATATTTTTTTCCCTGTAACGGATCTAAGAGGGAAAAAAACTATTTAAAATGTTTTTATATATATGTTTGAGAAGATATGCTGCTTTTTAACCCATTAGCTTAGTTCCACATTTGTTTATTTTATATAAATACAACAGCAGTGTGAACATATTTGAAGAGCAGCGTTTCCAAAGTTTTGCCATAAGTTGTGAACCCCTGACACTTTTTTGCTGTTTTTACCTTTATTAGATATTTAGACAGTGTGATAGGTCAGTCCAGCTGACGGGAAGATTCACATTTTAGTTAAGCATAGACAAAAGGACGAGTACAGAAGTAATCTGAAGTTTTCACCAATTAGCCAGTATTTGTGCTGTTTAAAAGAAATGGCTCCATGCAAACGTTTTCCTATCCCAACACTTTTTTTCAACATTGGACCATGTTACACCGGCGAATTTCAGTTGTGGAAATTTGAATTTTGAGGACTCAAAGCATCTGCAGAAGGCTTTTATTGCAAACTACTTCAGAACTTTATACAGCAATTTAAGGCGTTTAAACTCTGAATTATTTAGCAGAAGCACCCGAGAAATAATTATGAGTTATTGTATCAACAGCGTTACTCTTTGGTCTACACTGAAGCTTTAAAACCTAGAACCTAGATTATCTATTGAATTTTTTATGCGATTTTGCCTATAACCATCAGAATGATGTCACTACGGCTGTAATCAAATTTTATTGTGATTATGAAGCCTTTATCAGCTTATAATTTTTTTAATATGAAGTGTTGGGGGATGGAAAACAAATGCATGCCGCACTGTTTGGATCGAAATCAGTCCTTTAACTACATATTAATGTGCAGTTCATCTATGCATGGATGTAAAAAAGTTCTATGAATTCTTTATTTTGGATGTTATTGGTCCCTGTTAATCGGCACAGCTGATCCTCCAACAGAAGTCATCGCTCTCCAGTAAACTGAGTTACGTTTCGCTTTGTCCAGCAGTAATGCAGAGCATTTCAGATGCTTCCTCGGCCCCCTCGTCCAGTCCTGTCTGAATCCAGCCAGGCTCAAGAGCCGCGAGCTCTCCTCGTTTGGCTCGCCCTGCGGCGGTTGATGGCCTTGGTGCTGGCGCGAAGCTTCCGTATCCTGAGAGCACGAAGTCTCAGCTGAAGGTCCTTTGGGATCTTCTGTCCTTTGGCCCGGATCTCTTTAAGCCTCTTTATGGGTGTTTTGGTGAGGGTGAAGTCGCAGATTGTCGCATGGAGCTCCATGCCAACGTGGCAGCGACGCATGGATGGAAAGTAACCCTCGGCCCAGACGACCACTTTGTACTCGCCCGGGTTCAGGAGACGCCAGTAGTCCCCGCCGGCAGCTTTGGGAGGTCAGGCAAAAATACATGTTTGTTGGAATAGATGTGAAAACACTTTTTAATACATTGACTGACTTAAAATATTAGGGAAAGTTACAACTAACACATGTTTAAGGAGTTTTACTAACACAGACTTACTTGTCCTATTACTGCTGGAACATGAGTATGGGGTTCCATTAGTGCTCAGCTAATGACCAGACAGCTCTGGATTCAATTAAGACCCTAATATCATGTGTAAATGTGAATATTTTGCAGTGTTTAAACTCTAAGACTGAATTATAATCTTTTCAATGTAGGAAGATGTTTGTAGCATTTTCTGACATAAATGGAAAGACGTTAAGAGAGGCATTAAAAAGCAGCATCTATAAAACCCTAAAAGCATTACTCTAATAATACTTTAAGAAAATATTAGTTATATACTCTGTAAAAAAACTTTTTATAAAACAGAAATCTGTTTACAATTAGTACGCTTTGCTAATTGTGAACAAAGTTGTCTTTTAAGGCATTAAACATGTTCAGTTGAAATGCTTTACAGCTTTTATGCTCCAACTAATAAAATGAAACAGCCTCTAACCCCAAAGATTTTTTTTTCTTTTGTCTATTTTTTAATTTGAAGGACACTGACTCAAAGCTGCAGCACTTTAAGTGGATTTTTGCTTCACAGGGGCATGCAGTGCAAACTTGTTCCAAATCTAATGTGACTAAAAGGTTTTTCTTAGTCCTGTTTTAGGATGTAACCGCTGTGGAATAACTAAAGTTGTGCCTGTAGAAGTTTGTTATCCTGACCTTAGACTCCATTAGACACAAAACTCCTCATCAGCCAATTCTAATTACATTTTAATAACTAGTAGATTTGCAAAGTTCATACTTACTTTACATAAATTATAAAGTATTATCAGTTAGTGTTCTTAGTAAAATAAAATAAAAAGCCCTTTTTGATTTTGTCTCATCTATTATATTTAGTGGCTGAAATTTGAAAGACCGCGTTCTCCTGCAGGACTTTGTCTTATCAGAGCACAAAGTCATTTCCAGAAACCACTCTGTCTGGTTTACATTGTAAAAAAAAAAGTGCACCAAAAAAAACAAATGAAACATGACAGTACAGGAAACGGTCCATCTTTAAGAGTTTACCCAAACAGAATAGGAAGCTAATTTAGCAACTATAATGTGCGTCTCACCAGATCTGATGTGGTGGTTGTGGTCTTCCACCTTGATCACAGCATTTTCTATTCCTTGTTTGGTGGTCTTGTCCCTGATGACACCTTTAATTCCTCTGTGAACCTGATACAGGAGGAAAACCTTATATTGTGAGCTCATTTTGTGGTTTGAGACCAATCAAAAGGTAACATACACTCTTCTACTTCAGGCTTTTTTTTAGCCATCAACAAGTTTTATAATTCTGGCTGAGAATTCTGGCTCCATTTTCAGGCCCAGGTCCAGTTTTTAGGCACACATTTTACATAAGCTATGGTCATTTACAAACATTGGCATACTTTAACAACCTTAAAAGCACCCACATCTACAATCTTCAATCTTAAAATTGTACCCAATCAGGTTTGGAGGGCTTTAGGCCCACCTTATTTCACAGAATTTCAAATTGATGCAGTTCGAAGAGTTGTTGTTTTTTTCCCAACTGCTTTAAGATCACGCACAGCATAAGAGTTTGTGCAGCCCGCTCATTCTGCTGCTTTATAAACTACGAACTATAACTGAAGCGTTTATTCAATGTAGGATTTTCTGCCAGGCGACAGATCTCATGGTTCCATCATTTAAGTCATCTTAGTATAGTATTCATTTTCTTCTCGCCGAGGGATGGGTGCCATTTTCGTCTTGTATCTCCATTATTGAATTATAAACACTGACCGAATCAGGCGAGTGAATCATTGGATGTTTAGATTATTTTCTGGTTTCTTTTAGTTCATTGATGAGAATTTGGAGTAATTTGATAGGTGTTATAATCATGGCAAGATGTGGACAATGGAGGCTCAGTATGATGGATTGCTGTAAACGGAAGCTGTCGCCTTGATGGGCTGGTCCAGGAGGAGTGTACGCTGCAAGTTAATGACTCCGTGCAAACTGCTGGGTTTCCTTAGATTTAAAAAACTGATTTGTTTGGCATGTAAGAATGTTTATTTGATTGCAATGAAATGATTTTCTTGTGAGGTGCCTTGAGACGGTGTGTTGTAAATTAGCGCTATATGAACAGAAGTGAGCTGAATTTAATTGAATTGAATTTGCTCAAGTCCTGATATTGCTTTATAACCTTTTCCTGACGGCTCTTGTTTATTATTTCTTTGGATATGGATATGGTGTGTTGCTTTTAGAGATTATTTTGTTGTGATAACGGTCAGGCATTATTAGGCCTGCGAGTGGGTATTTAGAACCAAAAAAATGTCATTGATCGCAGTTATTTAGGATTTTACTGGAAGATTTTACTACAGTTGTTATGAAACTGCCCCGTGCATTTAATCTGGTTATTTTTGGCAAAGGTTTAAATTAATTTGATGATTTATAACTATCGTTTAACTGTAATTATAAACAGAACAAAGGTGCAGGGCTGTAAATATTATTTAACAGTTTATACTTCAGTTGGTTTAGTCTGGAGAAAGAACTGTAAAGCTTCCTTACTTAAATTAAAACATTAAACACTCATGGACCTGTTGGGTGTTGCTTTTACACACAAGAGTTGGTAAGACTGACCTGCTCCATGTAAACCAGAAGAGACTCCTTGTTGTTTTCCCACTCAACTGGAAGCTCGCTGGCGTGAGGGAACTTATCACAGGACAGCTCCACGGTCACCTCGAAACAGTTGGTGTGCAGGTAACTGAAATCATTCATACCTGCAGAAAACGCATATACCAAATATACCAATTTATGCTTAATAGACAATCATTTCAAATGGGATACTCCCATTAATACACTCAGCTGTCTTTAACCCTTTCACACTAAAACAACATATTACAATGTTTTACATTATAAAATTCATATTTAAAGACACTGAGATCAGTTTGCTGATCCCAGCTGGCCTAAAACGGGTAATGTTTGGTCTTTATTATTTGTAAATATCTAGTTTCAACTGTAGTTTCTAATATCTTTCCTCTTTTTTTTTTAAATGGACCTATGAGTCAAAGAGTAAATATCCTTACTCGGAATGGTTTTAAACTCAGATTTCGTATCACGTCATTCTATGATCTTACTGTAAACCGTTCATGTAAAGATTATCCTTTGCATCATGCAAGAGAAAAGTAATTTCCTCCTAAATTAACGGATGCAGCAATTAGAATGGAAGAACATCCAGACCAGCAGGAACTTTGGCTGATTTGTTTTTCTGTGAAGTAAAAAAATAAATCCTCTCAACTAGGTCTTCTAACTCTAAGATGTGTTCTTCTGGCGACTCACTGCCAGGGACCGTGTGCCAGGCCCCGCCGTTGATGATGTTGTTGTGCACCTGGAAGTCCTCGTAGTGGCAGATGCGGCGGTCGGGGTTGGCCAGCACCAGGTGAGTCGAGGCGTAGACGGCGGCCAGCCAGCGGAAGAAGGCGTCATCCGCCGTGGGGGTGTCCTCGTGTGGGGCCCAGTCACGCGTGCAGTCGAAGGGATACGTGACGACCAGCTCCCCGCCGTGGAGGTTTGCGCTGAGCACGAAGGGGACGTCCTGCATCCAGCTGATGACGGCCCGCGTCTCTGGTGCAACCTGAGCAGAGGTGGGATGAATCGGCGGCGGAAAAAACCCACTGAGAATTTACTTATATTCTGTCACATGTATTAGAGCAACAGGTTCCTGTTTTATAGACAAAATCTTAAAATGATCATTTGTGTTCAAACCTACTTATATGCCTAATAAATTTAAAAAATCAAGCGTGACCTTAAAGGTAATTAGTCAAGAGTCCTGCATCATAAAGACCTAGGAATGCCATACAGGTCAGGGTTTGAAAGTGCAAATATACTAAAGCAGGGCAGGGGGAAAAAAAACACATCCATACCAATCCGTTCATTTTATTAAAAAGAAAAGTAAACAAAAGTGCAAACATTACAACAGATTTATCCTTGACTGAATAAAATGAGCTAAATGTTAAGTTTGGGATTTGAATCCAATGCAAGTCACAGATTTTAGATTTTTAGCAAAGAGGTTAAAGCGTTTTTTTGCTTTTTTGTTTAACTTCATTCTAAACCACTATGTTTTGTTAGACATTCACATCAAATCACATTAAAACAATAGTTTGTGTCGCAATGTGACAGGATTAAAAAGTAAAAGATGAAAGTGCTGATTTTTAAGGAAAATCTGATGATTCTTTTTTTTGTGGTTCAAAAATAACCAAATTCTGATGGTATTTACAAGTTTTCCATTTCGTTCTCTTAGAATAGATCAAACATTTCATTTCCTTAAACAGGAAAACTGACCAGAACAAGGGATGAGTCTCAGGAAAACCTCTGGCTCTCGGCGTTGTAATGTTTTTTTCTATCTGAGTATTGGATGCCACTAAATCTTAACCATAGCCTTCTGGATTTAAGAATACCTCTCAGGATACCCCTCACTAAACTCCAATCTTCTACACATCCCTTTCTCAAAGTCTTTCTAGTTTACTATTATGTGATAGTTCACAGCTCTCTGAAACATCCTAAACTGTAAAGTAGAAATATGGAATTTAAAATTCAGTGGTCAGAGACTAATATGTGTTTTGTTCCATACAAAAATTATTTTATCTAAAATTTCTGATGTTGACCGCTGTAGGGGACCGGATAGCTGTTTACCATAGCGTCTTCCTGGGTGTAGTATTCTGGGATGGGGATAAAGTGATTGGACACTTTAGACGCATCAGCTGCACCCTCCTGGGCATCCCACATGATGTTGTTGAGATCTGGAAAGTTATGATTCAGATCGATTCCTTCGTAGCTGTATCGCCCCTCGGCCCAGCCGGCCAAATCTGAGCCCTGCAGCAGATCACATCAGTCTATCAAACCAGTATCAGCAATGTAAAATGACGCATCCAAATAAAGGTACCATGTTAATGAAATTAATCTAAAAAATACTCACACCTATGTACTTTTTTTTAACATTACAGCCACACGTTCTATTATTTTTAGCATTGTTTTTTAACTCTACACAAACATGGATATCTCCGTGGAGTTTCAGAGCCGTGTGTATCTCTAGGAGATTGTGTCACAACACAAAACACAATTGAAACCACCAGGACTCTGTCCAAACCTGACAAACTGAGTATTAAGATGAAAGGTGTTGGTCAGAGAGGAAGTGATATCCACTCAATTACAGATCGAATATTCCTAGTTTGGACAAAAGAAGGATCCAGAAGGCCTAAGAGACCTAAGATAAGGGGCCACGTCATGAGCGTGTGTCTTCGGGTGGTATAGCCGGACCCGACAATTGAATGCGGCGGACAACAGAAGGGAATTTGTAAAAGTGGCCGCCCTTCTGACTGAGCTGGAGAGGGTCTGCGGAGGAACAACGAGTGTAAACACCACGCTTGTGGAAACATTTCCAACTGGCTGCCGAACTTCATTCATAATAGTATTGGGTAAAATATGTGAATACTTAAATATCTAATAAGTTTAAATATTTAAATTCAAATATTCATTGACAGAAATGTCCAAAAATCTCTTTTCACGTCGTCATTATCGAATCATCAATGCAGATTACGAAGGGGTGTGAATACTTTCTGTTGCCACTGTATGACCTTGGTCTAGCAGCGCCCACCTTCTTATAAGCTTCTTTGTGTCCATCGGGGTTCATGGAGGGTAGGAGGTGGATCCGTGTTTCGTTAACCAGCCGTACGACGCGCTGGGTACCCTTTTTATATTCCTTGCATAAATACTGCATGAGGTTCAGAACCAGCTCTCGACCCAGAGCCTCGTTTCCGTGCATCCCCGCCACGTAGCGAAACTCAGGTTCACCTGCCAAGAGGAGAATTTACAGGTCACTACGACTGCCAATAAGTAAATGAGGACATAATTACACTGGGTCTTTTTTAATAAGGAGAAGATATTTTTCTCTGGTTTAATGTTTAGGGCTAGGAATCAGTTTTGAATTGGGTAACTGTCAAACTCTGACTGCGGAGAAATAAAAGCAGTTATTTGTGAATAAAAGAAAATCAAAGTACTCAGGATCTCTGAAAGATCACAGATCTACTGCATACGTCTTGTCTTTCTGATGCCGGTGCTGGAATCCCAGTCTTTATTCTGAGAAAATGTGCTCACCCTCTTTAACCTTTTTCACACGCTGTCATTGTACAGCCAAGATCTGTTACTCTATAAGATAGACTAATATGAAAGTGAAGTGTAACTATCAGGAGACATCTTGACCAGGTTCCTTGATAACCCTAAAAAAACCGACTTGAAACTTGCAGAGGTGAAGAGGCTCTTGGCCAAGGCTCTCCAACACAACTCGCACCAAAGCCAAGTCCATTCAAAAACACCAAGCAAGCTTACATCAGCTGCTTGTATCAAGGATCTTAATCTTTCAGTCAAGATAATGATTTTTTTGACCCAGAGTTGGGGTTAAAACATATAAGCTCTTGCTTCACCTACCATATCTGAACTAACAGGGACCAATGACCTGATCTTCACTCCGGTCTCGAAACTGAAAACAACCGTTTAAGCCAACATGAAAAAAAAAATGAAAAAAAATATGGTGTTGGCGGCATCATTTTGTGGCAAATGTTTTCAGCTGGACAGTCTATTCAGATGGATGGAGCAGCTAAATACAAGGAAGTAAACTGTCAGAGGCCACAAATGATATCAGTCAGGTTTGTGGATTTAATGAGATAAAACGTTGCAGAGGTGGGGTCAAGTAAGGGTTATGGAGCAATTTCCTCAAACATGCCCACAAAAGAACAAGGATCATATGTCTGGTCTCTCATTAACCTTTTTCTATGTTAAGCAGAAACTTGAATCGGGCCTCAACGGGTCTCACAGCACACATTCCTGAACCTAAAACAACACAAGCCTTGCACTCAGTAAAATCGTATTCCTATTCAATTGGGGGGGGAAAGTCCTCGTCCCTGGATTGTGCTTGGCATTGGAGTCTCAGTCATCCACGAAACCACTTTTATTAACAACAGGTGTTGTTCTAAGAAAACAGAAAGAATTCCCATCATAGCTTTTTTGGGAGGGAACATTTAAAAAAACCTTTTTTCTTCAAACAAAGCAGGACATGCTGCGACGCATCTGCCTGTTTTTTCTGTACTTTCTGGTAAACGTAAAGCAAGACTTAACTTTAAAGTTAAAGTCTGAATTCTCGAAGACCAAATAACAAAGAAATCAGGTTCTGCATCAGGAATCAAGCTGCATAAACACTGCAGGAAGTCTAACTGGGCCTTTGAGTGGCAAACATGTGAGTAATTTGAGAAGATATTCAGAAGTGATGCCTAGAGACACAGTTTTTTAAATCCTACATATTTAAAATCTTTAAATTTGATTGGTACAATGTGGTAGAGTAATCAAACTCCAGAAAACCATAAATCATCAACCACAAATTCAAAAACCATGAAAAAGTAGTAACCCTTCCCAGAAATGGCTTGCCCACCAAAATTACTCTTGGAGGAGTAATTTGCAGAAGAACATCCGCAACACTGCAGGTTTCGTTCTAAATTCAAAGTCCATGTGTTAATTGATTTCAAACACATACGTTATTTTGCGTATCCATGAAAGAATTTAGAGACCATAATCTCCCATTTTCCAAGAAACATCTTAACTATCTAGAACACATTTGGGATAGGATTCTGTGCACTAATGATACAAAATTGGAACATTGTGGAAGGCGTGCATTTATTTACATCTGGTGTTAAACTTCCACACAGGATCAGGTTTGTCTTTTTAATCTAAAACTGAGGTTTTCAACTCAATTCTTTAACCGTTCTTACCAAGCTCATGTCTGCCAGGGTTGTCTGATATCTCCATGACGTACAGTTTGAGGCCCAGATAACTCTTGCCTATGGTGTAGATGCGGGTGATGTCGGGACACTCCTCAGTCACAGACTTCATGAGCTGCAGGGTGAGAAAGACAAGCGTGAGTGAAAGCCTTCGAGGACTTACATCTGGAGTCAATCTGTAAACTGTTGATAGTCTGAGGAAAACCTTTCTGCTTCAACTTTATTGGAGAGGAAGTTACTCATCGTCTGGTTTTACCTTTCTCATCTCTTTATAGTCGTGGTGTCTGAAATCCAGATTATCCCTTGATCCTCTTTCGTGCTGGTCAGGATACAGATCAATTGGATCTATGGGAAAACGCCACAGAAGGGTTACAACAACTCTGTTTCCTTTAGCTGATTGCAACTTGTTTTAGATGTAATCAGTGTCCTGTTTGAAAGTAAAGCTGGAAAATGACTGAATGAAGTGTACGCGTACCATTGACACGGCAGCCCAGTATCTCAGCCCTGAGGCAGATGGTCCCGTTGGAGTACCAGGTTTGAGGGTTGACGCGGATAAAACGGGCGACAGTGGGAACCGGAAGGAGCCCGAGAACTGGAGTCTCAGGATTCTCGTTACCTCTGAATATCTGTGCAATCAAAGGTAAACAATCAAATAAAGTATTTTAAAGAACCTTCATGTATTTCATTGGTGTTATGTCGGGGCATAAGATTCGGACGCTCCCGGAAGAAAAGCTGCAGCAAAAGACTTGAGAACGGGATAGACAGCCATCTGCTAGTGACAAATGATCTTTAATATGAAGAAAAAACAGAAATGGGATGGTTCAGATCTAAGCATCTTCCAGAATGAAGGTATCCCTTTCAAAATCCAGAGTTGCAGCTATCCAGGCCTTAGAGTTTGTAGTTTCCAAGTGGAAAAGTATAAATGTTTTACAAAAGCCCTGTTAGTTTAAAGGTTTGAGGACACTAATGTTTTTAAGCTCACGTTTCCACCATTTTTAATCAGAACATTTTTACAGTGCTGTTTTAAGTCATTCTGTACTTTTTGCTACCGTTTCTTTTACTGACTGGTTTTGCCTGCAGGGAGCTACTTTGGTTCAACAGTGTTAGCTACAGGAACAATGGTTCTTATAAAAATGGTGCAAATTTAACAATCTCTTTGGTGTGTTGGGTTTAAACCAGACAAACCTTTTCAACCTAAGTTTCGAACGGATATACGAATTCAGTCTGAAGCCTTTGCGGTAAATAATTAGGCAACATCAGCACTCCAAAAAGGAACAACCAAGGTTTCTCTTGAATGTCCCTTAGGGGTCTGAATTTACTCAATAATACACTTTTGCAAGAATATAAACATTAACATCTGGAACAGATCCATACTTTTCTTCCCTAAAAGTCTCCACATGAGTTAAAGAAAAAAACACAAGTCTGAAAACATGACCTCCTTGGCATCAATAGTTAAAAAGAATGAAAAAGCAGATGGTGGAGGCTTCTTTTCTCTGGAAAGAAATCCACTTTTCCCAAAGATGGACCTTTTTTTTTTTATGAGGTGTTAAAAAAACAAAAACGGACTCAAAACAAACCTCGGATGTCTTTGGAGTTTCCTTGGTTTAACAATGAAAAGATCTGTATATTTGTTGTTTTAATGCGCGATTATCTCATTGATGAAGGCCTTGAATTGTGCAACCATAACTGCTTTTCTTGGGTTTGTACATGTTTTGCTGTTCTTACTGTGTTATTTTGGTGCAACATGTTAAAAAATGCTTTCTAGCTGAAATAGATCCACTGACCACGCTCCTTTTCTCGATCAAATACCACAAAAAGACGCTCTTACCGCCTCTTCTGTTCCATTCGTGCAGGTCTGCCAGTCAACAGAGTCGTTGCTCAGCTGAACTTTGTAGGTTTCAACCCAATCCCAACTATAGCAACAAAAAACATTCCAATTATTGGTTGATGCAACAAAATATTGGGATGTCCGAACAAACTGATCAAATACAGTAAATAATACCTGACCTCCAGATGGAGTTTCTGCCCTGCAGGATGACTCCAGTAAACAGGGTGAGATGATTGGCGTCTACTTCCAGCCACTGATGCTGATCCTTAAACTCTGCACACCAGGCTCCATCGTACTCATCTCCATCTTTAATGCCTGACTAATAGTACAAAAAAAAGAAAAACGTCTTTCTTTTGTTTGTTTTTGTTTCATTTTTCAGTTCCAACTCCATCAATGAACCCCTGACTTGGCCGTGGTGGGAAACATTGCATGGGAGTTCTTGGTGTTGCATAAGTTGACCTACTTTATATCTTAACTGCTTTCAGATGGCGGATTTATGGCTGCAGAAAAGGCAGAGGGGGCAGTGCTGGGACTGTAAATTTAAAATCTGTGTTTTAACCTACTGTCTGAGACCTCCTAGGTAGATTAACCCTTTAAGTGCTTTGATATAAAACATGCACTGCCTTGCAGGAAACATGAATACTCTTAACAACAAACCATAACGTAGTTCTGAGGAATTTTATGAGAGACTGTGACAAAGCAGCACATAACAGAGTGGTGGGACATAAAAAGGATTCAAGTATTTCAATATTGATTACAAGTGAAATTCTGAAAAGTGCGGCGTGATTTGGTCATCCACTGACAAACTGGAAAAGGAGAAAAATCAGTGAGAAACCGATAACTCTACAGCTCATGTAAGAGGAATTTGTACAATAAATGTTGTTCTGTTCATTTATGTAGGTGCAAAATTACAACACGTCATCTCAAGGCAATTAAAAAAAAAACATTTCAGTTTATTTATCAAACAGGAAGGTCGAGTACAGTTTATTGTTAAAAGTTTTCAATCTAATGAAACTCAGCCGACTAAATTAGACAAAAAAACATCATATTGGTAAAACTAAATTTTTAGGTGGCAGTACATTATTATTGCACCTTAAACATATTTCAGATAATGTTTTGTGGTTTCCAATCTTTTTATATATATGTATATATTAAGTTTGATTTTGTGTAAAACTTCTTATCAAACACAGCAGCTGTCACTGATTGTAAATAAGTTTAACTTGTGAACCTATTGATCATGCCATATGGTTTATAAACTCCTTCATTAATGATTGAGTTTTTAAAGCATAACACTTAATGATTCTTATTCAATCATTTGATTTTGCCATTGCACATTGTGGATTGTTTTCAGTGACAGTGATTATCTTTACAGATATCAGTGGTCCAACATACACACACAGACTTCGGAGTGAGTCGTGCTGAACACTGACCTGGATGTTGAGCCTCCCTCTGTGAGGACCCAGACCCGTTCTCTCGTGGGACGAGGCTCGGATCTGGTTGTCGTCAACTCTCAGTGACTCCAGTCCGAGGGGAGGGCAGTCTGGAAGTAAAGCGACGAGCCATGAAGACAGAAAAAATATGCAGATCCTGAACTGAAGCCCTCAGGAACGGCTCGGACTTAAGGGTTAACATTTTGCATATTTGGTTTCTCAAAGAATGCAAACACATGATGGATGATGTAAAATGAGTTCTTAGTGGTTGTTATGAGAAACACCGCTAATCATGCAAGGTCAGTTCAATGGAACATTTGAGGCCTTCACCTCCTCCAGAAATTGGGTCGGAAAGGAGGAGGGTGCAGATAAAATGAAGTCCCAGAGGGTTTGAATGTAATGTGAGACAGGCTGAATACTAAAGTGAAAATGTTTAGCAAAGCAACAGGAGAGGAGCTCCAGCTGAAAAAGAGTTTAGAAATGGCCCAGTTAATTGTATATGAATTGGTGTTTAGGTTTGTAATGTCAAATACTCTTTAAAAACAAAGGCTTTATAAAATACTACTCAGTTTTACTAAGAGATTTGAAAATAAGAGTTGTGTGTTTGTTTTTTAAAACTAAACATAATATTAGATTAAATCCATAGTGCTAATTTTTTCAGTTTTGAATGAAAAAAAATCTTCAATATACTCTTTAATATTTCCAGGAAGCATGATGATAGGGGAATCATGCTCTGGGTATGCTTTCACTAAACACACTTAGGGAAAGCTGGTCAGAGTTGATGCAAAGATTGATGAGACTGGGGACTGGAGGTTCTCTTTCCAGCACAGATATCACCCTAAATAGACAAATCTGCAATGGAATGCATCAGGTTAAAGCATATTTTAGTGTAAGAATGGACTAGACAAAGTCCAGATCTAAATCCAATTGTGAATACGTTGGAGTACTTAGGAGTAGCTGGTAAAAGATACTTTCAATCTAATTTGATTGAGCTTAAGTTATTTTTAAAAGAATGATGTTCAAAACCCTAAGGCATACTTGAGAGTATAAAAAAGCTAGTCCTAAATTTTTCTACTTTTATTTGTAAAAAAAAAAAAAACAGAAAATCCACTTAAATTGATAAGGCCACTTTACTTATCAATTTAAGTAAAATATACAGCATTGCAACAGCATGTAATGTAAATGCTGTACTTTTCAAAGGCACAGTATGCAACATGTGTGAAGCCATGTACTCTCAAATCTTTAGCGAGAGGCTAATAAAGTGAGAATGAATAAGATTATCAGTGAAAAATGGTAAAACTCATGTTTACAATACTGAATAAACAAATGTGCATTTTAAGATACAGTATAATTTGTTTCATTAACACCATGACAACATGGAAAACTACAGGCCAGAAAAGTCACAGAGTATATGATGAATATGCTGATCGTTTAAGTTTAGGTATGAACCTTTTGTTCACACACGGCTGACAAGTCATCTTGTGAATTCAATGCATTTTTTTATGCCTTACCCAATTGTGCTTTCTTATCTTTTGTTGTGGGATCCTCTCTGCCGTTTTCTTCCTCCTTGTTTATCCTGACATCTGTGGAGTTGGGCCGCTTCTCTCTCACAGTGCTGCTGTGCCGCTTTGTTGCTGCTGCTTGAGTCACGCCATCTCTGCTCCGCTCCTCCACAGTAACGGCCTCCGTCCACTTCAGTGAAGCAACAGTTGAGTAGTTTGACACAAAAGAAAAACTCATTGTAGTTGATTGATCTGCGTGTAAAAAGCCTCCAAGAAAAAGCACTAAAGCCGAAAAGCACAATGACTTTTCCATTTTGCTTTTTATTTAAGTTGCATTTTTACAGCAGAGCTGTGGTAAAGGGACAAAAAACTTTGCTAGTATCCTGATGCACCCATTCCTCCAACCACCAATATCCCTCCTCCTGAGTCCCACCTCCTTTTCTTTGCCTCTCTCTCTTCCCCATTTCCTGCTCAGTTCCTATGAAAATGCCACTCTGAAATGACTTATTAATATATTTTGCCATAAATTTGTGTGGTCGCAGCATTTGATGACCGACACAGACGTTCCGTCCTAACATTAGTAATGCAGCAAAATAAAAACAGAAAGCTCAGTAGCTAAACAGGGACGAAAAGACTTTTCAAATTGTCAACAAAAAGGAGTTCTATTTTTATGTGACCTAAAAATTAAAGGATGGATGGATGGATGGATGGATGGATGGATGGATGGATGGATGG